>JAKCPB010000288.1:0-140847 GCA_021442155.1 Cymbidium sinense | reverse complement strand
TTGGCTTGATTTGATTTTGGCTTGATTTGATTTTGGCTTGATTTGACATTTTATGTCAAGTTGGGTTCATGGTCAATTAGGCTAGAGTAGTTGGCCAATTAAGGCTTTGTTAAGTTCAACAAGTGATTTAGAATGAATTTGACCCATTGGTTGCAATCAATTTGGCTTAGATCAAGATTTAACACATTTTAACTTTTTAGGTCAAGTTGGGTCAACTTGGGTCAAGTGACCAATTGGGCTAGGTTTGGCTCAAATGATGACTTGGTCATGTTCAATCATTGATCATGAATTGGTTTTGATCAATGATTTCAATCAATTTAGCCTATGGTAGATTTTAGCTAGTTTGGGTTTCATTCTGGCTAAGTGTTAACTTGGTCAACCCTTAGGTTTGACTTGGTTTGACCTAATTTTAGCGATTGTTCATCTCATGATGATTGTTGTTCACAATGTGAGGCTTAAGTGGGATTAGTTCAATCCAATTTGGGTAGGGTTAGAATTTGGCTCAAAAGGATGTTTTAGGTCACTTTGGGTCAAGTGAGCCTAAGTGGGTCAATTGACTTGATCAAGGCTTGATTCAAGTTTGGTTGAACTCACATATGGACTTATGATTGAAATATAAATCCATTTGCAAGTGATTTGGAGTCAAATGGGTTTTGACTTATTTGACAATTTTTAAGTTCAAATGATGAGCATGGGTTTGAGTTTTGAATTGAGTTTTGGATTGATGATTGAAATCTGTGCTTATATTTGCATTCATGATTGAAGGATTGATAGAATCATAAGAAAATCCAAGTGTTTGGATTGATTTGAGTTTGATTTGGCTAAGTTCAAGAATTTGACTTGAAGAAGCATAGGTTGGTTTTAGGGTAGATTTGGGTTTGAGTTTTGAATTTGGTTTTGGTTATTTGAATTTATATTCCATTTATATTTATGAATATAAATGAGAACATAAATGGGTTATGAGAAAATCTCTTGAGTTTGAATTGATTTAAATATGATTTGAAGGAATTCAAAGATTTATGTTGAAAGAGTTTAGGTTGGATTTTGATTGGATTTGGATTTGAGTTTTGAAATTGTTTTGGTTATTTGAATTTATATTTTATTTATATTTATGAATATAAATGAGAATATAAATGAGTTATGAGAAAATATTTTGAATTTGAAGTGGTTTGAATTTGATTTGGGTTAAGTCCATAAGATAAAATCAAGGAAGAAAGAATTTTAGATTTGGACTTGAGTTTTGGATTTAGTTTTGGTTATTTGAATTTATATTTCATTTATATTTGTGAATATAAATGAGAATATAAATGGGTTATGAGAAAATATTTTGAATTTGAAGTGGTTTGAATTTGATTTGAGCTAAGTCCATAAGATGGAATTAAAGTGACTTAAGAAAACTTTTTAAATTTTGAAATTTAATCATGGGTTTCAATCATTTGGAATTGATTCATGATTTGAGAAAATCCATTGGAATTGATTTAAGGTTTGTTTTGGAATTGAAGTTGATTTGAGTTTGAGGTTGTTTTGGATTTGGAGTTTGACTTGAAAGAAAGAAGTAAGGATTTAGTTCAAGCTATACGGGCATGACCTATTCCTATGTCTAACTCTTCTAAGTCTCTAGGATTAGGTTAAATGTTCACCAAATCACTAGAAATGTCTTAAAACTAAGAAACTCTTAGGGGCTATTTGGTTCCGTGTAATTAGCGTGTAATGTAATCTAAATACGCGCATTTCTCTTTTACGTGTTTGGGTTTGGAAATTTAATTACCGTGTAAAATTTTTTTCATTTCAAATTCCTGTAAAATGGAATACCCCGAATTCGAAGTCACGTTAACCCATCGAAACTCCTCGCCTCTCATGCAATCTTTAGCCCGTCCCACCGCCAGGTGAGAGAACAGAGCATCAACGGCGGAGGTGAGATCACGACATTGCTCGCAATTAGCGAACCTTCGCGGTACATCCCTTTTCCTCCCTTTTCCACTTCCTTGTACAGGAGTTGATTGAGAGCCGCAAACCTTATTTGTTTCTCATTCTCCTTCTGTAAATGGAATATTACGAAGGAAGGTGAATACCGGTTGTTGATATGGAAGATCCGCCATTAGAAGATCATGAAGAAGACCAAATGCAAGCATAAATGATCAAGGAGATTTACGAATGTAAGATGTAAGCCTTCACAAATCGCATCTGTTTGCATCATAAAAGTAAATTTTTTGTGAAGTTCGATCCGTTTATTGCATTCATTTTAAAGGATTCGGCTACCACAAGAAATCGAAACTCCCCGTGATTCCGACCATCATATACCGCAACTGCGGCAAACCATCTAACCATATGCCGACGAGTGAACAAAAGGAGTTTAAAAGATTCATATCACGTGAGGAGAAAAGGAAGCAAACCGCTTGAAAGCTTTAGAAAGAGTCAAGGCACGCTTTCTCAGGCTTAGTTTTGGCTCTCTAGTTCTATAATCTTAGTGTAAATAGTTGAGCATTTTGGAGTCTTTGAGCTATAGTGAAATCATAATTAAATCTTAGTGTAAATAGTTGAGCATTTTGCTTTGAACATTTTAGAATACTAAAAGTTCCATTCAGACATGAACTTGTTTTTTAGTGGTTGTATACACAACCGTGTTTTTTTATTATCTAATTTGATGTTGCTTTATATGCACTTGTTGAATGCTTTTCTTGTTATGGAATCAACAGGATTTCGTAATACATTGGGATGAAAGCATTTCCTTTGCTATGCTGCCCTTTTCTTTATCCTTGATTAGCTTATATTCAGATGAGTCCTTTTTTCTTCCATTTTCTCGCAATTTGATCATTCCATGAATATTATGACAACCCAATTCATTTATCTATTGGCATTCATCTTGTTGCTTTTAAGCTTCTTATGGAGATCTTATATAATTGTGCCAAGTTAAAAAAAATATTTTAGCGGTGATTTCTCCCACTTTATATATTATTCCCATTCTTGAACATAAGCTTTTTTTAGTTATTTGATAGGATAAAGTGCAAGTAATACGCTCAATTGGTCAAATTTGCATAGCGAGAGAAGAAAGCTTGGAGTTTGATAAAGCTTTGAGAAAACTCTTTTACTAGATTTTGACTTACTATGAACACTTTGCTATGGAGGCTAGATGGAAAGACATGTTAAAAAATGCGTATCTTATTATGCCTTTGGAGAAGAACAAATATAAATGTATAATCCTTAAGTGCATGAATCATGTTGTTCAAACATGACTATTTATGGTTAGAATAGTTGTGAAAGCTTGAGAATTTCAATGATTGATTCATCATAGCTTTTAACATATACGCTTGTTTATTTTATTATTGACAATGGTAGATATGTTAGCATAAAAGCTGCCTTTGTATATGCTTACTCAAGCTAATGTATGGAGCTGGTTTTAACAATTGTTGAAGCTTGAGAATTTCAATGGTTGAGCATGGCCCCAACAAATCTATTGTAGAGGCATATGTAGTCATGTTTTATTACCATAAAACATGCCAAGACAATAACTTCACCGCCTTCTTAGTTTTCTCTCCTGTCATCCAAAACAACAAAACGATTTAGAATGGATTGGTTTGGGTTGATAAGAGTATTGATGCTCATCTTTGTTGTCTAGTAGGTGGATGTGGATGAAAGAGATTTAGTGAATGTTCAATTTTACAATGAATGGAAGAGGCAAACCTTTTCATAAACACCATCACATTTTCATATCGAGCTAGAAATGTCTTAGTTGTAGTATATTTTATTTTGGATTTCTAATTCAAATCTAATATGCAATATAATGCTAGTATTCTAAAATGTTCAAAGCAAAGCAACATGCAACTTTTAGTTCAGCAAGGGTGAGCAAACTTTTGGAATCCAGATGAGCAGCACTCTTCAAGGAAATTGTAGGAAGGTATGGAACCAGTGAGTTGAGTAAGAACCGTAGGGAAGAGTGTCTTGTAGAAAACAATAATAATGAAACTTGATTTCAGTTTTGCTTTAGGTGCTCTTTGTTGATGTTGAAGAAGACTTGTAATTGCTCTTGCAATGACCATAATGCTTTGTAATCTATGCCATTTTTATGAAATTGAATTCCTACGTTTCTTTTTTTACTTACTATGAACCGACGTCACGCTATTTAGAATTGCCAAAAAAAACATTTTCTTATTCAAAGCCATACAAATAATTCTAATAATGTATATGATGAGGTTGTTAAAATATGTTGTGAGCTCTGTAATCTCTTGGTCAGATGCCTTTCATGGAATATCTCTATGTTTTTCATGGAAATGTTGAAGCATGTATATGATACAACAACAACAACAACAACAACAACAAGCCTTAATCCCACTAGGTGGGGTCGGCTACATGAATCCTTCGTCTCCATTGTGTCCTATTATGTGTCAAATTTTCATTTAATTCGAGTATACTAAGATCATTTTTATACATCTTAACCAAGTCTTTTTAGGTCTACCTCTACCTTTCTTAACATAAGGAAAATCTACTGCATCTACTCTAATCTCATCTGACGCCGACGCTTTATGTGGCCAAACCATCTAAGGCGACTCTCCTAATCTTATCTATCACTTGAGCTACTCCAACTTTTTTCCAACATACTCATTTTGCATTCTATCTCAGGGTAAAGCCACTCATCCACGAGCATCCTCATCTCGTAACACTTAACTTACTCTTATGTTTCTCTTTTATTGGCCAACATTACCATAAGTCATTGTGGTCTTACCACCATCTTATAAAATTTTCCCTTAAGTTTAAGTGGAACTTTTCTATCACATAATAGAAGCATGTATATGATAATGAGGTTAGAAAATTTCTATTGATCATTTCACTCCAATCTACCTTGTAATGACAATGACTGTTCGGTGCTCCAGGCTTTACATCTTATTCTCTTGTGATATCTTCAATTAATGGTAATTTTCTCCTTAATCCACTACCCGGTGTTGTTAAAATGATTGCATTGTTTTTTTTTGTGCAAAATGTGGTATTACTTCATTTTTTTGCCCTCATGTGGAGATGAGCTTTTGAAATCCAAATGACATTGGTGATTTCCGGTATGAACATCTTTGATGCCAAATTAACTTATTTATGAGGAAGGATGTCTTGAAAGACATATAAATGGTGCAACCATTTTTCACGAAATATTTTGTTTTCGCTATGGTTAATCATCCTCTTAATTATGCAAGACATGTCGAATCAAAAAATCATCTTTCTTATCAAATCATCGAATAATCCGCTTTTTCATAAATAACATCATTTTTAGTAAGTAATTTATTTAAAGAAGGAATGGATTTGAAGTCATTCAAATAGTTCAGAGTCTTTTGCAATCCCTCGTTGATTTCCTTTTTCAAAGCTCTTACGTCTTCCTACCTCCCAACGACATAGATATTCGATAAGAACATGTAGTTTCCACTGCTCGAGAGTTCCACTCATTCGTTTTGTTGACAAATCATTTCTAGATTACTACAACGACAAGCACTCAAATGAGCTCTTCATATATCCTGGCTCCATGAGCATCGAATGAACCAAGTTTAGAGCTCAAATTGTTATCTTTAAGAATTTTAATAGTTCAGTATTAATTTTTGTGAATTTGGAGTTCTGTTAGCTGATTTTTCAAATACAGAGTTCATTATTCATATTTTTTCTTTGATTTTTGTCATACTTTATTGCATATATACATGTACTCTTGTTTTGCTCTCATCTTATAGGAATTTCAGAATTTTTAGGTCATTATTTGACCTAAAAAGATTATGTAATTTTTAATATATATATATATATATATATATATATATATATATATATATATATATAGCTTCCTATGAAAGCAAAAATAAATAATAGATATCATTAAAATAAATTTATTTATCAGTTCAAGTTATATAGAGGTCTATCATATTGTTCAGTTTTCTATTTTTAAAATAAATATATTATAATCTTTTTTAACTAAGTAATAAATTTTTATTTATAAAATATTTATATTTTAATATATAATTAATTTATTAATTTAATATTTCAATTAATGAAAAAAATTTCACTAATTTCTAAATATACAAGAGTATTCAATACAGGTATTTACTTTCTTTTACATACCAACCAAAACAAAAAATATAGTTTAATGTATTTACTTTAGAACCAAACAATGAAAGATATATTCACTTTCATTAACGTATTTCGCATTCTAAATGCGTGAAAAAAACTCTTAGTGTCAAAGGAAATCTATGTCTAAGATGAAGGGGTTGAGAACTCATTTTAAAATGAGGTCAACAATATGTAATATTTCTAATGCATTTAAAATTATATATATATATATATATATATATATATATATATATATATATATATATATATATATATATATATATATATATATAGCTTGAAAAGGTCATATATTAATAATATTTCTAATGTATTTAAAATTTTGAATATCATATAAATAAATATCAAATTTTAAGTGTTAAATACTTAATTATATTATGATTATAGATATGTAATTAAATCTCTTATAAAATTAATGGCCAACATTTAATTCAAAGAGAATCATAAATAATGTTTCAACCTCGAATTCAAAATTAGGAATCACTTTCTCATACTAAAACAGTGAAACTCCCTCAATTAATAAACCTTACTACCACTGAAAACTAAAAATATATTATATTATCTTAACAATCTAAATCCTAAAACTAATTCTGAAATCCAGAGCACTTGCAGGTTGCTGCATATAGTAACTACAGCCATGGCGGCCAACAAAATAGTCGAGCAGCAATAGGGTAAAGCTACTTCTTCCATATTCTTCCACGGTTAGAATCGACAATAATTTCGTTCTTCCCATCCTTCTCTGTGATCTCCACAAACAACTGTATTTCTGCATCTTTGAGGTCGGCAGTAACAGACTCAATCATCTATGTGCTTCAGCGAGCTCATGGTGGAGCTACTGGATCTCTTTCCTGTACGTGCTCTTTGAGGTCGGCGGTGGCCGACTATCATCTCTGTGGCTGCAGCGAGTTCATGGCGGAGCTGCTGGATCTCTTTCCGGCGCTACTTCATTAGTGTGACATCGGGGATTTTCAGGTTCTCGATAACTTCACTGCCAGCACTTCTGTCACTTTTGGAACTTCCGGCACTTCACGATAACTGTTGCGTGCTAGAAAATCAGTTGTGATAGAGTAAAAATTTTCACCTCAGCTTCGTTATGAAATCCAACACACATATAGGTATAAAAGTGTGAACAATAAAACTTAATTTTACGGAAAAACCGAAAAGAGGAAACCACGCTGCAAGAAAAGCTCCACTATGTATCTGTTTGAGCACAAGATCTTCCGATCCGGATTGCAGAATTGTATATGAGAAAGGAATAATGCGTGACAACGATCAGTTGCTAGTAGTAGCGAGATGATATGAACCCAGAAATGCAAACAATGGCAAACAATCAATGGTAGAAGTCATCATGATGGAGACCAACGAGATTGAAGACGACAGGATCAACGGGCTGACGGCGGTGGTTGACACCGTCAGTGGTAGGATGATTATGAGCCTCTCCTCTTGCTTGGCCTCCTCTTGCCAGCCTCCATACTGAGAATGAGGCTATTAGATGACGTCAGAATACATGCAAAACCCATACCACTCCACTATCGACGGCACAATGATCTCTTTGATCATTTGATGTATTTTAAATATTTGAATGCTCAAATGAAGTCGAATTGTAAGATCTTTATTGTTGGAACGGCACACGATTGACTATAAACACTCCATATTTGAGAGCTTTTAGAAATTTAAGCGATGTCTCAAAGTTTAATGATATTTTAAGTCTTTGATCTCGAAACTGACAATTGTTTTCGCATCAAGATTCGAAGGCTTAATTTTCGGTCATATCAATAATAACAATCATGGATCTCTAGGATAAGTACGTGCAACAAATCAATTCAAAAAAAAAAATTTACGCATATATACTGCATTGCACATAGTAAATACTTAACTATTCATTATAAACAAAAAACACCACAGATACATTATAAGCAAGGATTATAGATATAGCTAAATGTAAGCAGGATTAGAAAGATTAAAGAGAAAAAAAAAAAAAGCAAGAATGCGCCCATTAATCCTATTATGTTTCCTTCTCTTTGTTAACTTTTTTATTTCTCTTTCCGTTAAAAAAAACTCAAGCCCTAACACTTCTGATCAAGCCATTGAAAGGCACGAGCTACTTCCATGATGACACTTAAGTAAATATATATTCGGGTAATGAGAAAGATTTTATTTTATACGATACTAATTACTTGGATTGTAAGTACTTATATTCCATTGGTTATGTTGAGTGGATTTTTTTTTTTTAAGTGTTATACCATATTCTTCACATATAATTTTAGATAACTTTTATCTAAATTATTTTAATTTTTTTTTCTTCCTATTACTCTAACAATGAAATCATCTGGAAGCAGGGCGGAGGGAGTGTGGGGCACGTGCCCTCAGTGACCCACCACACGTCATTCCAATTTTCAAACCCTCGTCCGCTCATCGGCTCGTCTTTCCTCCCTCCGCCACTGTTTGCAAGCATAATATGTGCATTTTTAATCCTTCCTTCGTCATACATATTTTTGTCAATAAAAATAATTAACATTTAATTATGTTAATGACAAAAAAATCAACATTAGTTATAATAAATTAGATGAAATAAACCTATTATGAGATATAAAATAATCTTAATAATTATCATCATTTTGAAGATGATTAAAAGAGGTTTAAAAAGTAGATAAAATTAATTTTATTAGTGGACATTTTATTCCCTACAATAAAATTGCGATATAATCAAATATTAAGACACTTTTGATTATATTATCACACTTTTAAAGAAAGTGACTATTAGTGTGACTAAAACATTAAGGACAATTTAAGAAAAAAGATTAACTAAAATGGCTATTGCTAGTTACAAACACATTCAGAGACACAAAAGAATGATTATCCTCTTAAAATATTATGACTAGAGATATAAAAGTGTGACAAAAAAAAGCTTTTTTTAAGAGATTATTATTAATTTGATTTTTTTAACATATTTTTTCAAGAATATGACAAACTAGAATTATTGTTGGGAATTCTATTATTTCATGTGTAAATTATGCACATAATAAAGCAATTATGACTAGTGGTATACCGAGTCAAGCGGATTTATGAGTTGGCTCAAATACTGATCAATTAATGGCTCGAGGGAAAACCTTGATGAATCAAGAAGTGTTAACTTGTCCTAACTTGACTCATTAACTACAAGTTGACTCATTTAAAAAATTTTAATATAAAGCACAATTAAAATATTTTATAATTTAATTATTTATATTTAAAATAAGAAGTTATTTTTTAACATCAAGGAAATTCTTATTAATTTTATTATAATTTCTCGTTCTTTCTATCACTTTATTTTAGAAATTACTTGAATGATTTATTTTATCAATTTTATATTAAATGAGACTCACACAAAATACAATATTTGAAACTCAAACCTCTTGTTGAAAATCAAAGTTTCAACCACTGCTAAGACACACAAATTGACCACTCGATAACTCGACACTAACACTAAAATTGGTTTGACCAAAAATTGGTCGGTTAAGAAGAAATTGACCGAAGGTTTTGACCTCAACCCTTTTGACTCAAATGACTCACCAAAAATCACAAAGAAATTGACAAATCGTTCAGCCATTTCGGTCATTTTAATCGTTGAAATCTCGTCCGGGTTGAAGTTTTTTCAAAATTTTCGGTCATTTTGGGTCGCAGAACCTCTGAATTGACTCTAACTTTACTATGTACTAGAATACACAACCTATGCAAATTCTTCTTTAAAAAAAAAAAGAAGCTAACCTAATAAAACCAAGATATTAAATGAATTAAATAAAAGCATTTAATAATTATTTTTTTCAAAACAAAACAATATATGTATAGATAAAATTTCATATCATCTAAAATAAGTAGTTAAGAATGATGCAATACATTTAAATTCTTCCAGATTATTCATAAAAATAGCAGTTTTTTTGCTTCTATTCATTAATTGAAAGTGATTCCAAATTAGTACAAATTAAAAAAATCATTAATATTCATAAAACTAGAAATTTAGTGATTTAAGATTCATTAAATTTCTCTCTAATAGACATTCGATTATAATATAATTATTCAAAGATTATTTAACTATTTAATTAATATCTCGAGTTTTCAATTATATTTTAAATACTTGATTTGAATTGACACAATTAAATTATTTTACTTTCATTAGATTTATCTCATTTAAATGATCAATTTGATTATAACTCTATAAATTTGTTGAAATCAGCAGAAAGACAGTTCTAAATTTATTTTTTGAAAGTTTAAAAATATGCAATTCTAAATTTATTAAGGTATGCTAAAAAATTATACAAATATCAAATTTTCCTAATTATTTCATTTGATTTAGTATATAAGATTCAGATAGAAATGACTTCCTAAATATATATAAATAGATTAAATATTTAGGAAGAGATTATATGCCTAAGCAACCTTAATCAAGCAATTGAGAGATTAAACTTTCAACTAATAAATCTTGAGTTCAAAACTTATACATATATTGCACGTGTAAATTTGTCATTAAATTATAAAACTTACATTTTAAATTAAAACTAAAATAAAATTTTTAAAAGAAGCTTATATTTTTATATTAAATTAATAGAGCAGATTAAAAATAAAATAAAATGGCCCATATCACTAAGTGTGATCAAATTCAAGTCCGACTGAATTTAACCCAAATTCAATAAATTTGATCAACCAATTGTTTATTAAAAGAGTCAAAAAATTCAACCTCATTGACTTGACACGGCCGATAATAATGTGGGCAAAAATTCACCGACCTCTCCAATGAAGAGAGTGATTTAAGTGGTTTAATTTTCAAAAGGCCAATGGAATAGTAGATAAGACACTACCAGAGATTGCCCTCATTTTGTGAGAACTTTAGATCCGGTTCCAAGTTTCTAGCAACCACTTATAATTAATTACCCCTCTCAATGTTGAGAGAGAGAACTGACATAGTTAAATCAAAATGCGAAGCGTATAATAATAAGATGTGGTGTTTTAGAATTGATTTTATGAAATTTATTATATTTAACTTAAAGCGGATGATTGGGAGAATGATGTATCTAGATTCTATGACTCCATCCGGGTCATTGTGGTCTGGTCTACTTAGTCAAAGGAGGTACTGACCAACCCAATGTGAAGGATCCTTATCACAATACATGGGTTACGCCATCCAAGAAATCCTTGTGAGGTGGTTTGTCAAGAAGACAAATTTAAGTCTACCATAGCTAACAGAGGGCTTTTTGCCCAATCAAGTATATCATATGGTTCACAACTCAAAGGACAGAACCATTGGAAAGCATACGGGCTACAGTTGTGACTGTAATATAATGATTTCATTAAGCGACAATCACCTGGTTAGAGGACTCTGGTCGTAACTACTTCATATGTGATAGCTTTCAACGCAAATAAAGGACACCTGCCACACGACATGAGATTGTTTGAGAGTAAATATAGTTGCGTACTTGATTTTACTTTGGCTCCTTTGTGAGCTAGAGTTTTCTTAATTTGTCACCATAGACAAATAATTGCGGATGGTGAATTAGATTTTTTAGCTTTAAGTTCTTTAAAAAATTAAATTTCATTTAGACATTTATAATTTGGTGATTTATTTGATTTTACATTTGCATTGATACTTGAGTTTGATTGATTCAATTTGAGATTGCAAGCACATTTTTTGGTAAGTATCCCCTTCGATTGAAATTTTCATTAAATATAGTCATCATCAGGGTGGTTAATTGATTGAATCAAATATATTTGAGAACTTTAGATCCTATCGACTCTATTTAGCTCCTAATAGAGGATCGAATCTACTATTACATGAATTAGCTTCGAGATATTTTTACTAAGTTGAAATTCTTATAATAGATTTTTAGGTTTTGTTAACCCGACTCAGTCCTAAGACTAAACTGGGAATCAACCAAAGATCCGATAAATTTAAGCATTCACCATAGTGTTGAGGCTCATGCGGGTGTTTAAATCATTTAATTTATTATTTTAGATCTTGTCGACTCTAACAATTTAATAATAGAGGATCAGACCTAGATTTATATTTTGAGGATTTTGAATTTGAGAATATTGAAAATAATATCTTAAATATTTTGATAATAGTTACCCCTCCAATTGATATCTTCAATCAACTCAGCTATCATTGGGGTAGTTAATTGATTGAATCAAATATATTTGAGAACTTTAGATCCTATCAACTGTTAGCTAGAGAATCGATCTACACATATGAAAGAATTAATTTCTCAGATATTTTACTAAGTTAAAATTCTTATAATAGATTTTTAGGTTTTGTCAACCCGGACCCAATCTTAAGACTAAACTAGGAATCAACCCGTGCAGCATCCTCATACACTAAATTTAAGCATTCAGCATAGTATCGGGCCCATGCGGGTGTTTAAATCATTTAATCTATTGTTTCAGATCTTGTCAACTCTATTAATTTAATAATAGAGGATCAGACCTATATTTATATTTTGAGGATTTTGAATTTGAGAATATTGAATATAATATCATAAATATTTTGATAATAGTTACACCTCTAGTTGACATCTTCAATCAACTCAGCTATTATTGGGGAGTTAGGAGATAGTCGTTATATTGCCAAATGACAGAATTAGCTTCTCAGAGATTTTTTCAGGCGGGGAAAGCTATAACAACATCATTTAGTTTTGTCAACCCGACCCCCAGACCCAACCGAATCATCTCAGATCTGAGATACTAAGTTTAAGCATTCGGCATAGTGTCGGGGCCCATGCGGGTGTATTTAAGAATGCATACACAATTTTGAGGTATTAAATTTGAGTTTTAATCATGTTTTATAATGTGTGCAAAAGTTTAATTGAATCTTTAATTAACGTCTTCAGTTTGCTTGTACGATGTATTGCTAATCCGGTGGCGGAGAAGATGTTATAGATTGATATAATATCTTATTAGATTTTACATTAATATTTAATTGATTCCAATTTTCAAGCTTTTTGACATTAAAATTTGCATTTTAAATCTTTATGTCCGAGCACATGCAGTTGTATCTAAGAATGCCTTAATTAACGCCTTATGTTCGCTTGTATGATATGTTACGAATTTGGTGGCGTATGTTGTAAGTTTCAGCTCTTATGAAATTATTTAGATTAATATTTATTTGTTTGCATCTAGTTCATAGCTCATTGAGGTCTCTAAGTTTCAATGAAACTTAGTGGATCGAGAAGCTGTAGGCAACTATCAAGATGAGGCTTTACTTGAACTTTGTTCTTGTTAAAAGGCAAACCCTTTAAAGTCTTATTTATGATCACAATAAGTTATCGAGATCATTCTTATTTAAAGACTTTAGAATTTTATATGTAGGTTTGGCTGATTCATCATTTTTTATTTAAGTTTAATTTAAGCTTATTAATACTTTAATTTAATCATATTTAAGCTTTTAAATCAATCAATTGGCAACCGATCTTCCCCTCATAATGCGATTATTCAACCTTCCTCTTACTAAGCATAACAATCAAGATCTTGCATTACAAGTTATGATCTTTTACCCGTTAGCTCTACTGAGCATAACGGGGTCTTCAAATACCTGCATAAAAGAGCATATATGTAGGTTTATTCTTTAATTATCATTCTCAAATAAATTCAATTTAAGCTATATTTATTTTGTTTAGGTCTGTTAAAATTGTGCCTCTCCTGAGTCGCAAAGATTTATGAGCTATTCGACCTTTCCCATCGCTCACTGAGCATAACATTCGATCTTTTGGGTGATCTTCTACTCATCGAGCATAATAGGGTCTTAAACACTGCATAAAAAAGAGCATATATGTAGGTTTATTTTTTAATTTATCATTTTCAAATAAGTTTAATTTAAGCTCGTAAACACTTTAATTTTTTAGTTTAAGTCTCCCATCAATCTAAAATTCAGCCTCCCAACTTATCGTGAGAGTCTATTCGTCTTCTCCACTTCTCGAGCATAACGATTAGTGATCTACACTTTAACCCGCCTTTGAGCATAACAAAGTCTCAAATACACATAAAGAGCATATATAGGTTTATTCTTTAATTTATCATTTTCAAATAAGTTCAATTTAAGCTCATCAAAGACTTTTATTTGATTTTGTTTAAGTCTCCCATCGCCCAAATTTTGAGTCAAAGATCGCCCCCACATGGGGTTGCATAGTCTATTCAACCTTCCTAGCTTTATTGAGCAAATATTGTCTTGGGTATTCTACCCATTAAATTTCTGAGTATAACTTCAAACACCACACGGAGGGATAATGAAATGATATTAACCAATTGAATATGCTTAGTGACGCCTTGATATGAGCTTTTTCTAAAGGAAAACTTGAAACACTTTCGCTTGCTCCAATTGATCATTAATGAAGACCAATTGTCTGATCCACCATGCTTAGTAGAATGTTAGAAGTAATTGTAGTTAAACTCCAAAATCCATATCCCACACTTTGTCGCAGCACATCCCACAATCTCAAGCCATGTCATGTATTATTCAATTGTTTTTACCAGATTCTAATGCCTTGATGAGAATGTTTCTGGGAAACTTATTTAAAGTGTTGAGTTAGTTTTAGCCATGAACTGAACTACATTTCGAGAAATCAAGTTAAGATCATCTAATAACATGTGTGCTTGCTTTGAGCAACCAAGTCTACATCAAATCAAATTGTTTCTTCATTAAGAGGGTCATCTCTTGTTAAATGAGAAGAGATATAATGTTCTACCGATCAATATCGATCGACATCGACTCCGCACACTGAAAAGCGGTGTCAATTGCGGAGGATTTAATGAAGGATCAGACCAGAGGATGTCGGATGCGCTTGAGGTGACTATCTGCAATGTTGAACAGAGGAAGCATCGGTAATGGCGACCTTTCATAACCTTCCTCGGGCGTGAGCAAGGGAGAAAGCGATGGTTTAAACGCGAAAACCATTTCTTGCTTTTTTAAGAAGAGAGAAGTGCAACGGGAAGGCGAGACAACCTTGACTCTATGCAAGAAAGCATGCTATTATAGTTAGACGCTGAATAGGAGAGGCAATCGTTGCTATTTGTGTTCATCGGAGATGGGTGAACAAAAGAAAATAGGGAGGGTTATGCACTACAAGATCCTCAGATCAAGGAAGAGCTTAGACAGGGAAAATATTCGTGAGCACGTAGCTTTACATACTCAACAACACATGTGTCATTTTTTCCCGTTTTAATTAACTGAGCAAAGTGAATAATCGTTTTCTCAGCCCCCGTTAAACGCATGCATATTTACTGACGGCCAGAAATACATTTTCCGCCGTTTAGCTGCTCAAAATGCGAGGAATTTAAAAATATATTCCATTTAGTTGGTTATTTTTCCAGTTTAAACGAAATGAGAAGATACGAAAATCTCATTTTCTTTTACAAAGAACCATGAAGATGGAGAACGAGAAATAACCATTTATGAGGATGTATTAAATACAAATTCATCTAATGCTTCTCGTATTTACTTTATTAGTGATATTCTTGTTCATCTCATATGTTCATTACCCAATTAGAAGTAATTTGATGTTTTTTTTATCAAATTTTGAGTGTTATTTTGTATTCAATGTGTACCTCTTTTAAGTACAGATAATTTTGACCTTTTCACATGTTTTAACCCCTTATGATTATGAATCAAAAGGAAGCATTTGAGATTGTTTGGGTGATTTTTGGGTTTAGTCTGCATCTGCATGTACTCTTTGAGAGTCCCATCTCTTTGATCTTTTACGCTTTTTTTTGCCAACTCCTTATGATTATGTATAGCACAGAAAGCATTTGATGGCGCTTTGGTTTAGTAGGTCAGACTGTAAATTCTTTGAGTACAAAACATTTTGACCTTTTTTTCCCAATTTTTTTTGCCAACTCCTTATGATTATGTATTCATTGCAAAGAGCATTTGATGGCTTGGGTGGTTTTGTGGTTTAGATCTCAGACTGTACCCTTTGAGGGTATGAGACATTTTTGACCTTTTTTTCCCAATTTTTTTGTCAACCTTATGATTATGAATTACAAGGAAGCATTTGATGGCGCTTGGGTGGTTTTGGTTTAGTGCATCCACAGTGTACCTGGAGGTCTGACCATTTTGACCTTTTTTTCCATTTTTATCCAACTTATGATTATGTTTAGCATTATAATGGAAGCATTTGATGGAAGTTTGGGTGATTTTGGGTGGGTATTTTGACCGATTCCTCTTTGAGGGTATAGACCTTTTGATCTTCTTTTCCGCTTTTTTTTCCAATTCTTATGATAGGGAATTGCAAGGAAGATTTGAAGGTAGATTTGGGGAGTGTGCCAGCATGTACCTAAATTCATTCAAGTTCGAAATGAAATACCTTGCAACATCCTATGATTTGTTACTCAGACTGACGGCCGATACACAACGGAGTAGCGAGAAAAAATCAAGCGATGGAATGTCGAACCATTTCTCGCTTTTGCTTTTGAATGAAGAACGGGTGTCGGGCCGGGGAAATGAACAAAACTCTTAATACTCATCGACATTTAGTCGGGTGGGCCGGGAAAGCCGTCCGTTATCTCATGCAAAAAAAAAATAGGGACACATGTCGGATGGTATAGCAAAGCTACGGCGTCGGGAAGACCAGGAGACAGAGGGAATTAGCTGAGGAGGAAGGAAGCTTCTTTTTTTTTAGGCTGCTGCAGAGACATGGAGGAAATTCACGGGGCAGCTTCGACATGTCATGCGGAGTGGGCCGCAAGTCAAGCATTTAACGGATGTGATTAATTAGATGAATTTACTTCAAATGTGTGCTAATTTTGACAAAATTTTAAGTGCAATAAATTTAATTAAATTGTATGTCTATTCTATAATATCAACAATGCTAAACCATTTCACAATGGATCGTTTGGCGACTGGCGTGAATTGAGTCACTAATTCAAAATACGCTCGCTTTTGAGATTCATGCAGACTTGTCCGAATTAAGTACGAACAATCTCATTTGATAGGTTTCCACATTTCAAATTAACATGATCGCCACACGGAGGTCGTCGATATCGTAATGCCGACATATGCGTATCGACACATTAATAGCACTTAATTGATTGCTCATTAGATTTTGCAATATTTATATTCTGATCAATTTCTACATTCTAAACGTGACGGCGTAGTCCGCTCGTTGATCGGAGGTCGTTTTAATCATTTTCAGTGACGTCCAGTACAATTTGAGCCTCGCATAATCACTTCCAAAGCTGTTTCAATTTCAGTTTTGACTTACACATATATGAGGTCAACAAATAATTTATCTAAATATTTTTTAATAATATTGTATTCTGATTTAAAATTTAAATTTTATATAAATAAACACCAAATTTTAATAGTTAAATACCTCAATTACATAAAACTTATAGATATGTGATGAAATCGATCCCCTCATAAAATTAAAGTCCAAAATATAATTTAAATATAATCATAACTTACATTTTCAACTATAAAAATCAAAATTAGAATCCAAATCTCATATTATGAACAGTGAAACTCCCTCTATTACTTCAACTATTTACTAATAACAATACATCTTCCACACATAGAATCAGCAACAATTTCCTTCTTCTCATCTCTGTCTCTGATCTTGGCAAACAACTGCATTTCTGCATCTGTGAGATCGACAATAGTAGACTCAATCATCATCTCTGTGATTCAGCGAGCTCATGGTGGAGCTACTGTGGCTCTCTTTCCTGTGCTCTTCGAGGTCGGCAGTGGCCGACTCGACCATCCCTGTGGCCAACGAGCTCATGGCAAAGCTACTGGATCTCTTTCTGGTGCTCCTCCACTTTCTTCACGAGTTGCTCATTGAGGGTTTTCAGGTTCTCCATAGTTTTACTTTCAGCACTTCTGGAACTTCCGGCACTTCACGATAAACAATCATGGATCCCTGGGATAAGTATGTGCAATAAATCATTAATTCTTTAGAAATATATGTTGCGCATATATACTGCATTGCACATAGTAAATAGTTAACTACTCATTATAAACAAAAAAACAGCAGAAATATATTATAAGCAAGTATCGTATATAAGATATAGGTAAATGCAAGCAGGATTAGAAGGATTACAGTGAAAAAATAAAAGATCGACCATCAAGTTCATGGAAATCAAACTTAAATATTAACCCAATGTATGTAAATGTCCCAGAATTTTTAAGTAACTTCAATCTATATTATCTTAAATTTATTCTACTCTCCCTATTCCTCTAACAATACAGTTACAAACCTAATATGTGCATATTTTTATCCTTTATCATATATACTTTCTTCACAAAAATGAACAATATTTAATTTAGTTTATTAATGACAAAAAACCAATATTGCTTATGGTAAATTAGATAAAATAAATCTATTATGAGATATAAATAAACTTTAATAAAAACCATCAATTGCAAGATGATTAAAAAGGGTTTAAAAAATTAAATAAAACTAATTTCATTATGCAGTATAATAATTTTATTAGTGCATATTTCATTTCCTACAATAAAATTGAGATATAATCAAACATTGTGACTACCCATTATATAAACAGTTTATTCACACTTTTGATCATATGATCACAATTTTGATCATATAGTCACACTTTTTAAAGGATGTGACTATTAGTGTGACAAGAAACTTAAATCACAAATTAAAAGAAGATACAATTCTTATTCATTTACATATCTAACACCCAAAATTTAGCATTTACTTATCAAATACTTTCCTATGCTTAAAAGATGCATTTCACTCTTAAAAATTAATAATAATGGTATTTTTATGTGATATTCAAGATTAAACATTATATATATAATTAAAGTTTAGATATTAAATATATAAATACAAAAGAATTATTTGGTATGTATGTAAATCACCCTTTAAAAAATGTTAACTAAAATAGTTCTTGTTAGTTGCAAACACATTTAGACACAAAAGAAATGATCACCCTCATGAAAGAATATGGCCAAAGATATAAAAAGTGTAACTAAAAAGTTCTTTTTTCAAGATTATTAATAATATGATTTTTAATCATATTATTAATAAAAAAATATGATTAACTAAAATTGTGGTAGGGATTTCCATTATTTCATGTGTAAATTTTGTGCATAATAATGCAACTAGGACAAATGTCAATCTAACGATGTCATATTATTCTCATGAGCAAACATTTTATAATGGAGGTTTATAATTTGGAAGACGGTTAGTCTGAATTTGCTTTATATCAAAATATATTTTTAATAAGGATAAAGTGGACCTAATTAAATATTAAAGGACGTATAAAGAAAAGGCTAGAAGTTCTTCATATGCTCTAGTATTCTATAATTATATGAGATTTAAGTATTATTTAAATATTAAAATTTAGATGTTAGATATGTAAATATATAAAAATTGTGTGATATATATGTAAATCTCTCTTTATAAATTTGATATATTTGTGATCATCCCCACTAGTGGCGTTGAAGATAATAATATTATTTAAGTATCATAGTTGGCTTCAACTGCCCCATCCTCCTTAAATTAGTATAAAAAGTCTAGATCAATTAAAACATGTTCAATCCATTGATCATATTAAATATAACCAATATTAATATATCATCAAAAAATTTGGTTGATAGCATAAATCTTGATAACAAAGGTTATAGAATCTTTTAGAATTAAATGCATAATCATCAACTTTTTATTTTAATAAATTTATAGTCGAATTAAATATCTCGATCATTTTATGTCAAAATATATTATTAAAAAAAATAAAATAGTAGTAGTTAAATGCTCGAGAATGAATAAAGAAAAAAATTGGATGATTATTATCTACTCTAGCTTTACCTACTATGCACTTGAAAAGGCCATCTATGCAAACTCATTAAAAAAAACTAACCTAATAAATTCATGAAAACCAAATTATGAAATGAATTAATTAAAAGCATTTTATTATTTTTTCAAAAGAAAACTAATATACATATAGATAAATTGCATACCATAAAAAAGCAAATAACTAAGAGTGGCATAATTTATTAAATAAGGAAAAAATTAAAAGTGTTTCCAAATGAACACAAATAATAAATTAAATAATTATAAACCGTACATTCTACATTTAAGTACTTCAGAATTCAATGATCATGACTTATTAGATTTCTCTCATCGAGAAGTTCTACTTAATTTGTGCATGCAGAATTCTATGATCATTGACTATTCAATTAATATCCAAGAGTTTTTAATCAAAATTTAAGTGTTAATTTGGGCTCACTTGAACTCAGATTGGATTGTTTTAGTGTAGATTCGCCTCATTTAGATGATCAATTTGACTATAAATTATTTAAAATAATAGATGAATGATTCAAAATTTATTTTAGAAAGTTTCTAATGGATATGCACATACATGAACAACAACACACCTGTAGATGTACACCATCGACATGATTTTACCACAATACTAGATTTTTTAATAAAAATATTAAAAAAAATTCAGTAAACAGATGATATTTAAAAGCTAAATAACTGTGTAAATATAAGCTCTCCTAAAGACAAATACACTCACAATATGACTTATATATTTTTCAACACATTTTCTAAATCTTTTACGACACTTGTAGCATGATATGGTTGCTCATCTCACCTTTTTTAGAATAAAAATTGCTCAAATTAAGTCAAAAATTTTGTAAATTATTACTAAACTATTCAGATTTTCAATTCAGCAAATTTAGTGGAGAAAGTGTGATTGATAAATCAAGTTGAGTATATTCAAAATTATGTGAATCCAAGCATAAATCAAACACTCATATGCATTAATGAGAATTTTTTAGGGTATATCAATTTTTTGTGAATATCACTTGTTTATAATTGTAATAATTATATTAATGAAATGAAATTGATGAGTCCAAGAACACGTAGAGTTTGTTAAAATATTGATGACATTCAAAGTTGAAAAAATTATTGTTGATTTATATACATTCATGTCCAAATATGGTAACACCTAAATCGAATCGATAAGTACATATCATATTCAATTATTGTAGGAATTAAGTGAATGAATAAAATCAAGAAAGTCACAAGTCAAAATTGCAAAGATTGAGCCAAGTTCACTTCGATGATCATCGACGCTTTAATAATATCCGTTATAAAACAGCTCAAGCATATTCAAAAAAAATTGAAAATATCTAAAATGGAGGTTCTCATTGCATATATCAATGCATAAAAGTCAAATACATAATCACATACCCATGCAAGGTGGTGACGTAAAATCTAAGATATACCAAAAAAAAAGAGAGAGAGCATCTATAGAATCTTTATAATATTATAATGACGATATACCTACAAATTAATTAAGCTGATTATGAATATATATATATATATATATATATATATATATATATATATATATATATATATATATATAAAGTAATAATAGAGATTATAAAAAATAATAATAAAATTAAACTAAGTTGTCTTAGAATTTTATTCATTATAATAAAGATGAAATGAATACTGCAGCCAAGCTTACTTTTAGTAATTTTAAATTAAATTATGTTTATATTAAAAAAATCAGATATAATGTCTTATACAAATTTTTATTTATTTACTATTTATTTTATTTTAAAAAATAAAAAAATAAAATAAAACGAAACTCTCTTTTTTCGACACGTCAAAGCCGAATTGAGTTCTCGTACACTGTCATCATTGCTTTCGTCCCATCCATCTCCATCAAATTCTAAATAATAATAATATAAAAATCTTTATGCATGAATATAGCCCAGCAGTCTCCGGGATAAAACCAAAAAAAGATACATCTCGACACGGCCGCGCTCTCGCCTCCTCTTTCTTCTTCCTTCTATGTGGAACTTCAACCGCGAGGAGAAACACAACGATTTCTCTCGTTCTCATTAGCACATCCTGACCTCTAACTTCAGAGAAAATATAAGAGTCCGCATGCGTACTACCCATGGACTATATCTATCCGATTTTCACATTAACTGAAATGAGATAACGACTTAGAGAAGGATGGCGTATTAACTGACGGCCAGAATATTTTCAACCCGTTGCTCAAAAAAGGAAGAAGAACGAAACACCGACGCTCGACATTTAATGTATTTTTTCTATTAGCTCCATATCGACGTCGACGTCGCCATGAAATAATAAATTATATATTCTAGGACTATATTTACAGATCAACTTGAATGAATTTAGGTTTACTGTTTTTCTGATAAAGACGAATATGTTTTGTATCAGATTTTATCATTCTTTGGAGGCATGTATTATGTTTTTTCCGCTTTTTTTTTACACCTTTATGATTATGTTTAGAACATTAAAGCATTCATGGTTTTGTATTTTAAATAATGATCATCTGATTCCTCTTTGATAAGACCATTTTAACCTTTTTTTCTCATTTTTTTTGCCAACCGCATGACATATGATTTGAATACGAAAGATATTTAGCGTTTTGGGGGTATTCAGATCAGACACTGAGTAAAGACCTCTTTTGATCTTTTTTTTACGCCGCTAACCTTATGATTATGTATAGCATTATAATGAAGATTGATGCTAGCTGGTTTTAGATAGATGCATCTCGATGTAGACCATTTTGACCCTTTTTTCCATTTTTTTTGCCAACCACATATGATTATGTTTTAACATTGAAAAGGAAGATTTGATGGGTGGTTTTGGGTGGTTTAGTACCAGATCTGGTCTCTTTGAGGGTACGCATTTTTTTTGACCTTTTTTACGCTTTTTTTAACTATGATTATGTATATAAATAATGGAAGCATTTGATGGCGCTTGTGGTTTGGTGTATTTTATTCAGATCTTCCTCTGAGGGTGCACCATTTTTACCCTTTTTCCCATTTTTTTTCCAACTACATATGATTATGTTTAGAACATCAAAGGAAGATGATGCCGATTTCGGTGGTTTAGTGCATCCAGATGTACCTCTTTGAGGGTAGACCTCTTGACCTTTTAGCTTTTTCCTAACTCCTTATGATTAGATAGAGCATTATAATAAGCATTTGATGGTGGTTTTGAGATTTTGATTTGCCGGTAATTGAGATGCACCATTTTGACCATTTTTCCCTTTTTTTGCCAACTATATGATTATGTTTAAACATCGGGAAGATCATGAGGGTGGAGGGTAGTGTGCATTCACTGTACCTCTTGAGGGTACAGATCTTGATCTTTTTTTTACAGCTTTTCCCAAAACTCCTTATGATTATGTATGAGCATTATAAATTATTTGATGGCTTGGTAATTTGGTGCAGATCAGACTCGTACCTCTTTGATAATTTTTTTTTGACCCTTTTTTCATTTTTTGCCAACTCCTTATGATTATGTTTAGAATATTGCAAGCATTTTATATGGCGCTTTTATGATGTGATTCAGACTGTACCTCTTTGAGGTAGACTT
Source organism: Cymbidium sinense (assembly GCA_021442155.1). NCBI lineage: Eukaryota > Viridiplantae > Streptophyta > Magnoliopsida > Asparagales > Orchidaceae > Cymbidium > Cymbidium sinense. The sequence continues at coordinate 117,397 of JAKCPB010000288.1, read as the reverse complement.
TGATCTACGCTTTTCCGCCAACTCCATGATTATGTATAGCATTATAATGGAAGCATTTGATGGCTTGGTGATTTATTTAGTATACACCTCTTGAGGGTACGACATTTTGACCTTTTTTTTCCCATTTTTTTTAACCATATGATTATGTTTAACATTGCAAAGGAAGCATCGCTTTTGTATTTAATGCAGATCAGACTGTACCCTTTGAGGCTGCACCTCTTTGACCTTTTTTTACGCCAGCCAACTCCTTATGATTATGTATAGAAAGATTATATTTGATTTTGATGGTATTTTAGATTTTGTACTGTACCTCTTGAGGGTACCATTTTGACCCTTTTTTCCATTTTTTTTGCCAACTTATGATTATGTTTAACATTGCAAAGGAAGCATTTGATGGCGTTTTGGGTGATTTCTGGTTTAGTGATCAGACTCTACCTCTTTGAGGGTGACCTCTTTTGACCTTTTTACGCTTTTCCCGGCCAACTCCTTATGACATGATGAGCATTATAATGGAAGATTTGATATTTGGGTGATTTTGTGATTTGTATCAGGTCTTTGAGGGTAGCACCATTTTTTGACCTTTTTCCCATTTTTTTTGCCAACTACATATGATTATGTTTAACATTGCAAAGAAGCATTTGATGGCGCGTGGTGGTGGTTTAGCAGACCACACTCATTTGAGGGTACGACCTCTTTTGATCTTTTTTTTTTTTCGCCAACTCCTTATGATTATGTATAGCATTATAATGGAAGCAAGCATTTGGGTGGGTATTTTGCAGATTAGAATGTATTCCTTTGAGGGTACACCATTTTGACCATTTTTCCATTTTTTTGCCAACTACATGATTATGTTTAATATTGCAAAGGAAGCATTTGATGGCGCTTTGATTTTCGGTGGTTTAGTGACCAGACGGTACTTTGAGGGTACACCTCTTGATCTTTTTTTACGCTTTTTCCGGCCAACTCCTTATGATTATGTATGAGCATTATAATGGAAGCATTTGACGCTTATTTTATGTGATTTGTACTGGTACCTCTTTGAGGGTACAAACCATTTTGACCTTTTTTCCATTTTTTGCCAACCATATGATTATGTTTAACATCATAAAGGAAGCATTGATATTTGGGTTTTTGGTTTAGTGATTCAGACTGTACCTTTTGAGGGTACGACTCTTTTGACCTTTTTGCTTTTCCGGCTCCTTATGATTATGTATAGAGCATTATAAAGGAAGCATTGCTTGTGGATTTTGGTATTTTACATTTCACTGTACCTCTTGAGGGTACGACCATTTTTGACCATTTTTTCCCATTTTTTTGCCAACTATATGATTATGTTTAGAATATACAAAGGAAGCATTTGAAGCTTTTGGTGGTTTTTGGTTTAGCATGAAATCTCCTCTTCTGAGGTGACCCTTTTGACCTTTTTTTACGCTTTTTCGCCAACTCCTTATGATTATGTATGAGCATTATAATGGAAGCATTTGACGCTTTTGGGTATTTAGATTTAGACTGGTACCTCTTTGAGGGTACTTTGACCTTTTTTTTTTTTGCCAACTCATATGATTATGTTTAGAATATCAGAAAAGGAAGCATTTTATGCGGGCTTGGGTGGTTTAGGAAGTGCATCTGCACTCTTTGAGGGTGCACATTTTTGACCTTTTTTTCCCATTTTTTTCTCATGATTATGATGTATTATAATGGAAGCATTTGATGGCATTTTGATTATTTTGCATTTGACTGTGGTACCTCTTGAGGGTACTGCACCATTTTGACCTTTTTTTTTTTTCCCATTTTTTTGCCAACTACATATGATTATGTTTAGAACATCAAAGGAAGCATTTGATGGCGCTTGGGTGGTTTCGGGTGTTTAGTGCATCAGACTGCACTTTGAGGGTAAAAATTTTGACCTTTTTACGCTTTTTCCCCAACTCCTTATGATTATGATAGAGCATTATAATGGAAGCATTTGATGGCGCTATTTTGGGTGGGTATTTTCAGATTTGTATTACCCTTTGAGGGTACACATTTTGACCATTTTTCCATTTTTTTGCCAACTACATATGATTATGTTTAGAATATCAGAAAGGAAGCATTTGATGGCGCTTTTGGTTCGTGTGCATCAGACTCGGTACCTCTTTGGAGGGTACTTTTAACCTTTTCGCTTTTTCCCCAACTCTTATGATTATGTAAAGCATTATAATGGAAGCATTTGATGGCGCTTTGGTGGTTTTGGGTATTTTGCAGACCCTGTAATTCTTTGAGGGTACGACATTTTTTCCCATTTTTTTTGCCAACTACATATGATTATGTTAACATTTGAAGGATAGCATAGCTTTTCGGTGGTTTAGTGTGACTGCACTCTTTGGAGGGTACTGACCTCTTTTGACCTTTTTTTTGCCAACTCCTTATGATTATGTATGAGCATTATAATGGAAGCATTTGATGGCGATTTTTTGGGTATTTTGCATTTGTACCGTTCTTTGAGGGTACATTTTGACCATTTTTTCCCATTTTTTTTTGCCAACCATATGATTAAACATCAGCGATTACTTCGGTGGTTTCTTATTTAGATTCTGACTCCCTTTGGAGGGTGCACTCTTTGATCTTTTTTTTTACGCTTTTTGCCAACTCCTTATGATTATGTATAGACATTATAATGGAAGCATTTGATGGCTTTTGGTTTTGGGTGATTTTGCATTCAGACCTGTACTTTGGAGAGGGTGCACTTTTTGACCTAATTACTTTTCCAAGTTAACCATGTCCGGGAAAAGGATAACTTCGGTGCGTGCCTACCATCGAGAAATGTGTTCGATAATATTACAAAGACGCTTTACTTAATCGACATTTTAAAGAAGCTTCATCTCCATCAATTCATTAACTCGCGATCAAGCACTCCTATTGCCATTACATCGACCCGCCTTTGTCGACATAAAAGCAAGCTTTCCCGGGTGCGCATATTCCTTTCACATGAAGTTGCATGATAGGGATGCCAAACAGGGGAGAAGGTTGTGGCGAAATCCCGCTGTCACATCTGACTACAAGAGCCACTTGAGAATTCATGACGTTCGCAAAGACGCAGTGCTTGTATATATCTTCTTCAAATCTATTTTTGTATATCACAATTGGTGGCATCGAATTGATTGCTTACGAATGATATAGATAGATTTGAAGATACAAGTGTGATGCCATTCGACTTAGTCTCAATTTGATGTTATTGATCAAAGATTCGCACTGAGGGCACCGCTAATGAGTGGATCACTCTCGATGGTATGTTTTATATCTCCATTAATGTGAAATATAATGTCTTGAGTTTCTGCTTAATATATTCATTGTAGATATGATTACAAAGCATCATAAGCATCATCCGCAAAAGCCAATGTGAGCTACGATGGCTAAAATAGAGTTCCCAAAAAATGCTTTCACCGGTTTGGGAGGACGCCAGTGACATATAATAATATCACTTAGTTCAAATAAGAATGTATCCATTTATGTTGTATGTCTTCAAAATTTTTATCCTTTACCACGTGCACGCCTTTCATTCGAGGACTTATTGGAAGATGAGAATTGGCTCTTCATTCCCCCAAACACATGTGGAGCCCGATAGTCCCGCTTTTAAGTCCAATCAAGCCCCCACCGACTCTCCCTATATCTCTCTCGATATTCTCCCCGTCCAAGTGCCCCTCCAAGATTCTCAAGGGAGATGGATGTGCACAAGGACTGAGAGACAGATCGTCTTTCCGACAATAAGAGAGGTTGGATGGGCTTGATTTATGGGTCACATCGAGGATGTTCTATCCGTGCACGGGTCCCACCACCCCAAATGTGGGAGGTTCAGTGGGTCACCACAGAGAAACTCTTCAGAGGCTGAGCTTCCCCTGTGGATGGTACCCACGGGAGACTACCACGCATGCCTCGAGGAGGGTACAGAGGAAGTTGGACTACCACAAGAGATTCCATCAGGAGTTGGATACTCAAAAGGGGAAGCCCGCTGGAATCAGAGAAGTTCTTGTGGAGGCCACCACTACACATGACGATGTTCAAACCTAATTGGCAAAGATTGAGCTGGTGTTAAAGCTCGCAGATAAGAAAGAGGAAAATTGTTACTTCCCTTTCACACACACTTACAGAAGTCTCGAGCAAGAACAATGATGTGGTGGCCTCCACAGCAGAGCCAAGAGAGGTTAAGATACTTTCCTTTAAATTTGAGATAATAAATAGTCTTTAACTAAGTTTTGTATAGGTTACAGATGATGCAATAAAGGTCGATGACCCATGTGCTCTTGTGGTGGAGGAGCATCGACAGGTATTAAGTTACTTTCTTTAAATTGTAAATAATAGAAATAGTCTTTCACTAAATTTTTGTAAAAAGCAATGTGATGATGCAATAAAGGTCGATGACCCACATCGCCACCTGGTGGAGGAGCATCAGACCGAGGTATTAAGTTACTTTCTTTTAAATTGGAAATAATAGAAATAGTCTTTCACTAAATTTTTGTATAGTTGTGAGATGATGCAATAAAGGTCGATGACCCACAGTCGCTTGGTGGAGGAGCATCGAATCGAGGTATTAATAATCTCGCTCTCGATCCAAAGTCATATTTATCCATCACTAAATTGTTTTATAGGTTAAGAAAGATGAGCCAATAGAGGTCGATGACCCACGACCGCCATCGCATGGAGGAGCATCACGGAGGTATGCATCATATCAGATCGAGTATTTATTCATAGTGAATGTATCTCTTCATCGCTAGCTTTGTCATCATCACTAATTTCTGCATAGAGAGGCACTTCATGTTGTCGAAGTTCTCATCCGTGGTCGCTTTAATGCTCGATCTTATTGACACATGGTTCCTGCTCAAGGACACAAGTAAGTCGTCGGTCCTTCATACGTAAAATAACCTACTGCTTAGTTCGGATCACTTTAAAATATTTATTAATCGGGGGTGATACGATTCGCGGAATATCATTATTGCATCGATGAGGCCGACGGATCAATATCTCTCGATGCACATTGATGCCTTCGCTTTCCCAGAAATGCTCGCTCGCCGGATCAGATGAACCATATTTGTACATTTCATGCCAGTATGTTACCCGCATGAATGTTCTGATTACGATTCGCTTTGTTTGCTTAGATGAAAGTCAGAATGTGTAATTGTTCTCTTCTTTCACAGAGTTATGCCAAAAAGATGGAAAGCAAGATGTTCATCCAAAGATATCATCATGACAATAATGAGTTAATCTTAATGCCGCTATAGATAAGACTTGACACTTTGGTTGGACATATTAAATCATTTTTATGACTCATTGCCCAAACCAACCCATAAGAGCATTCTTATTGTAAGAACTATTTTCAAATCTAGTTCATCTTAACTTTTTTTTCCCGATCCAACTTATTGAAATTTTTTTTATTTAGATCAAATTACTTGAAGATGTCAAGCGCTTTTATGAAGCATCCAAGGAAATGGCCAATCGACATAGTGAGTGGGATACCGCCCAAGAAAATAGTGTCGAGGAATGTTTGTCTACATGGAAGCAAAGAATCAAGAAACCTCCAAAGGATGGGTAAAATGTGATTGGCCAAAGATAATGAATATATTTATGAAGTTTTACATTTTGTTTGGGACTTAAAAATGTGAAGTGAGAACAATATTATTTCTCGATATAAGATTTTGTTTAATGCATCTAGTGGCTTTGAAGACTGAATGATTTTTTTTTTTGAAGTGCATAGACTGGATGATATTTTACCGCTTTGTTTAACTTCTCCTCTCATCTCATATATAAGTGCCCGATGATATTTTATTCTCGCTTTGAAGACTCCTATCAAGTGCATGATCCGATCAAGAAGCTCCCAAAGCTAATTCCAATAAAGATTGATTTCCCCATAAAGTGTGATTCGATTGTATATTTTCCTTCAATATGGAGCATTTCCATGTCATGAATAGTGATTCGCATTGTATATTTTCACATATGATACATGAGAAATGTATTTGATAGTGATGATTGATAATTCCTATGAGATGGATCTATAAAAAATAACTTTTCAAAATAAATGTTTAGGTTTTTCAATCGGAAATGGTTTGTTTTTATGATTAATCAATATATATATCTTTAGATTTGCATAGCTATACCGTGATGATGTTATTAAGTAGTGGTTTTGTTGAAGCTATATATATTATTTATTGTGAGGTTAATGTTGATTAGTAATTCATTTATTTCCTGGATAATGTTGCTAACATTAACATGTCGACTTTTTTTCACTTAGAACACTTATATGAGCTCAATTTATGCTTTGTCACTTTAGAGGCTTAATTTATTTGACATCTGAATTGTTTTATAATATTATAATATATCCTCTATAAAAAAGATTAAAATGGTCTCAGACCTCCAAAGAGGTACAGAGGGCATATGCAAACACCCACCAAACACCCAAACCGCCATCAAATGCTTCCTTGCAATTCTAAACATAATCATAAGGAGTAAAATAAAATGTAAATGATCTCACTCCAAAGATACACAGAGGGTACGCATAAAAAACAAAACCACCAAAATCCATCAATGCTTCTAATGTTCTAAACATAATCATAAGTTGGAAAAAAAAATGAAAAATGTCAAAATGATCTTCTCCAAAGAGGTACACAGGTACAGATGCAAAACACCCACCCAAAATCACCCAAACCGACATCAAATGCTTTTAATATATTCTAAACATAATCATAGGAGTTGGAAAAAAAAAATGGAAAAACAAAATGGTCTCACTCTCCAAAGAGGTAATGTGGTACAAATGCAAAATAAACCACCCAAACTAAATCCGCCATCAAATGCTTCCTTATAATGTTCTAAACATAATCATAAGGAGTTGGAAAAAAAAAGGAAAAAAGGGAAAAATGGTCTCAGATTCTCCAAAGAGGTACAGAGGTACGATGCACTAAACCACAAAATCACCCAAACCGACATCAAATGCTTCCTTTAATGTTCTAAACATAATCATAAAAAGGGAAAAGTGTCAAAATGTAATCTCCAAAGAGGTACTGTGGTACATGCACTAAACCACCAAATCACCCAAACCGCCATCAAATGCTTCCTTTAATGTTCTAAACATAATCATAAGGAGTTGGCAAAAAAATGGGAAAAGGTCAAAAGATCCAGACTCCAAAGAGGTACATAGGTACAAATGCACTAAACCACCCGTAAATCACCCAAACTGACATCAAATGCTTCCTATGCAATGTTCTAAACATAATCATAAGGAGTTGGCAAAAAAAAATGGGATAAAAGGGTCAAAAGAGGTCTGTACCCTCCAAAGAGGTACATAGGGTACAAATGCACTAAACCACCAGAAACCACCCAAAATGCCATCAAATGCTTCCTATGCAATGTTCTAAACATAATCATAAGGAGTTGGAAAAAAACCGCAAAAAAGGTCAACAGACTCTCCAAAGAGGTACGAGGGTACAAATGCACTAAACCACCCGTAAACCACCCAAAATGCCATCAAATGCTTTGCAATGTTCTAAACATAATCATAAGGAGTTGGCCAAAAAAAAATGGGAAAAAGGGTCAAAATGGTCTCAGACCTCCAAAGAGGTACTGTGGTACAAATGCACTACACCACCCAGAAACCACCCAAACTGACATCAAATGCTTCCATTATAATGCCCTAAACATAATCATAAGGAGTTGGCAATAAAAAACTGGAAAACAAAAGTCAAAATTGATCTATTATTGGTACATATTTATTGATTACAATTTCCACAACAGGGGATTAACTCATTCACTATTGCTTAAAGAGCTACAAACACAAAGAAGGTCAAAATCTCCTACTATCGAACCAACCAAACCGATAATGTCATGTATCAAAATGTTTTCCGAGATAATATCCATCATCGCCTTATTACCCTTCACATTGTTTCATTGTGGAGCTCGAAGTTCCTCGCATGTAGAACATCGTATTAGTTGATTACATTTCAAAGATCGATATATGATATTATGTGCATACCTAAAACACTTTGGCATACAGAGAAAGGTGATGCAACTTGGAGGAAGCACCTTCGCCCACGCTTATCGATCAGAAGTTTGGTTTCAAACCAAAAAAAAGTGTTTGAAGATTAACAAAGAATATTTAAAATACCAAAAAATAATACGCAGTAAAAATTACTCTTGGCTTTCTTGGATCTCTCCCAATATCCCTTAAGCCTCGAGTTGGAAACACCCTTTGACGCTAACTGATCTTTTAAGATGTCTTTTCCTTATCCGTGGTTAACTTCTTCTTCCTAACCTTTGTCGGGAGAATTCCACTTATTATAGAGTCAACATCATCATATAGTTTTTCTAGGGATCCAAGCATGTCCCCTCGCCTCTTTATTGCCTCCTCGCTTATTTGATATGCATATCGACTCATAATGCCGTAAGCATTTCCATCTCAGGTTGCCACATCTCTTAATTTTCTCAGATGCACTATCATTGTAAATATCCCTCTAAGAGACCATCGCATCGAAGATACTTGTCCGAATGACAACATCTTCCCGACTAAGAACTCGATACAATGGGCACAAAGTAATCCCATCATCTCAAATTTTGCAACTACAAGTCACTTGGTAGTCCATATCAAATACACCCATGTTTTGATGCATTTTATTCTCTAAATTTCTTACCAAATACTCCATGGTGCCATCCGACTTAGAATCGATAGACCCCCAACCCCATGCAAAAATTCCTCTTCAAACATAAGTGTAAACCTTTCTTGTATAAAACATAGCTTGTTTTAGAATTGACCTGTCTTAACAATGAACAATCGATCGGTTACACTTGAAGTCTTCGCCATGTTCAAAGCCATGTCTCCATAACCTTTTCCAACCCCAAGAAACAATCGGATTTAACTTGTTGGTTTAGATATTCCATGGCATACATTGTTCGTGGACTCACTACGCTGACAAGATGCCCATGCGAATGAGGTCAATGCAAGGGACCACTTGGATCTAATCTTATAAAGCTCGCAACCAAGCATGATCATGCAAATTGCCTTCTTCTAGCATACCAAGCCTCTTTAAACTCTTCCTCCGAGTCACACTTACTCATGCATTTATTGTACTATCTTATTACTATTAAAGCAATGAACCTCGAAGGAGCTTTGAAATATGCCATCGCACAACCTATGATGAGTATGCTAATATACTTTCAATGCCATACCGATCTTGATCTGAATATTATAGATGTCCACATTCATCAACCAAGAAAAGTTTGAATAGCCACAGAATGACTCAATTGTCTCTTCCGATAAAAAAGGCTACTCCAAATAATACATTTTGCCATGATGATTCACTCCAACAAGAGGGCACAAACGAGATTATATTTATTGAGTCGATATGTATCAAAATTATCACATCCCCAAAACAATCATATTCTATTCGACATGCCATTACAAAAAAAAACTTACTAAGTACACTCATCAACTCACATCCCATGCAAACATCCCATCCGGTTTCTCCTTAAACAATCAGATAATGCATTACCATCACCATTTGCAATCCTCGATCTTTTTCTTCAATAAAATTGAAAGCATCTCTTTGGTGAACCCGATATTCTCTACGCCGCCAACTTCCTCGCTAGATAAATGCCGCTGTTTCTAATACCATTGTCTTCAACACGGACGCCTTTTCATCGCTAATGCATCAGATTCGAGAAGATGTAGTCAAGAAGCTCGCCAAAGAATGACTTTCTATTTTTTTTAATCGCCCAATTCCTCCAATCAACAGAGAATCTAATCATGGCTTGACATCGCTTCAGATCAACCTTCTGAATTTTGTCGTTATTTAGACATGATTCTTCCACGCCTTTTAAAAATCTTTTGATTTCAATTTTGAGTTTGGCAATAGCCTTCCCAACACAATTTTATGATGCATAGTCACAAGACAAGGTATAGCTCCGCTTTCATTCTCAAGAAGGACTCCAAATATGGTCATCGATGATTTACCTGCGTAACGATACAAAAATATGTTAGAAAATATAGGATGAAAATCACCCAAGTCACATCAAATGCTTCCTTGCAATGTCTAAACATAATCATAAGGAGTTGGCAAAAAAAATGAAAAAAGATCAAAATGGTCATTCTCCAAAGAGGTAATAAAATGACTAAACCACCAATCACCCAAACCGCCATCAAATGCTTCCTTATAAGCCCTATACATAATCATGAGTTGGCAAAAAAAAAAAAGTCAAAATGGTATCCAAGGTACAAGGTAGATGCACTAAACCACCCAAATCACCCAAACATCAAATGCTTCCTTTGTAATGTTCTAAACATAATCATAAAAGTAAAAAAATGGAAAAAGGTCAAAAGAGGTCCTCCAAAGAGGTACACAGGAAAATGCACTAAACCACCCAAACCACCCAAACCGCCATCAAATGCTTCCTTATAATGCTCTATACATAATCATAAGGAGTTGGCAAAAAAAAGGAAAAAGGTCAAAATCTCAGATTCTCCAAAGAGGTACACAGTGTACTGCACTAAACCACCCAAATCACCCAAACCGACATAAATGCTTCCTTTGCAATATTCTAAACATAATCATAAGGAGTTGGCAAAAAAAAAAGGGTCAAAGAGGTCTCAAAGAAAAGAGGTACATGCACCCACCCAAATCACCCAAACCGCCATCAAATGCTTCCATTAATGCTTCTACATAATCATGAGTGAAAAAAATAAAAGATCGGTCTTCTCCAAAGAGGTACATTGGTACAAACTAAACCACCCAAACCACCCAAACCGCCATCAAATGCTTCCTATAATGCTAAACATAATCATAGTTAAAAAAAAATAAAAAAAGGTCAAAATGAGACCTCCAAAGAGGCATACGCGGTAAAATGCTAAACCACCCAAATCACCCAAACCGCCATCAAAATGCTTCCATTATAATGCTCTATACATATATAAGGAGTTGGCAAAAAAAGGTCAAAAAGATCAGAATTCTCCAAAGAGGTACAGTAGATGACTAAACCACCCAAAATCACCCAAACCGACATCAAATGCTTTAATATTCTAAACATAATCATAAGGAGTAAAAAAAATGAAAAGGTCAAAAAGGTCTCAGAATTCTCCAAAGAGGTACGCAGCATAAAAATACCACCCAAAACTCACCCAACCGCCATCAAATGCTTCCATTATAATGCTACATAATCATAGGAGTTGGCAAAAAAATGAAAAAAGATCAGGTCACTCCAAAGAGGTACTGTGGTACGATGCAAAAACCACCCGTAAACCACCCAAACCGCCATCAAATGCTTCCATTATAATGCTCTAAACATAATCATAAAAAAAAAAAAAAAGGTCAAAATGAGAATTCTCCAAAGAGGTACACAGTAAAATGCACAAAACCACCGTAAAAATCCCAAACCGCCATCAAATGCTTCCATTATAATGTTCTACATAATCATAAGTTGGCAAAAAAATGGAAAAAAGGTCAAAATGGTCTCAGAATTCTCCAAAGAGGTACACGGGTACGATGCACTAAACCACCCAAATCACCCAAACCGACATAAAATGCTTCCAATATTCTAAACATAATCATAAGGAGTTGGCAAAAAAAATCAGAAAAAAATCAAAAGAGCATCTCCAAAGAGGTACACAGTGAGATGCAAAAAACCCACCCAAAATCACCCAAACCGCCATCAAATGCTTCCATTATAATGCTCTATACATAATCATAAGGAGTTGTGAAAAAATTGAAAAAAGATCAAAAGAGGTCTCAGACTCCAAAGAGGTACACATGATGCACTAAACCACTAAACCACCCAAACCGCATCAAATGCTTCCTTTGCAATGTTCTAAACATAATCATAAGGAGTTGGCAAAAAAAATGAAAAAGGTCAAAATGGTCCAGAATTCTCCAAAGAGGTACACATGGTACAGATGCAAAACACCCACCCAAAACCACCCAAACTGCCATCAAATGCTTCCATTATAATGCTCTATACATAATCATAAGGAGTTGAAAAAAAATGGGAAAAAGGTCAAAATGGTCCAGATTCTCCAAAGAGGTACGTGGTACGATGCACTAAACCACCCGTAAATCACCCAAACCGACATCAAATGCTTCCTATGCAATGTTCTAAACATAATCATAAGGAGTTGGCAAAAAAATTGGCAAAAGAGGTCAAAAGAGGTCCAGATTCCAAAGAGGTACACAGGTACGCAAAATAACACTCAAAATTAAATATTCGACAAAAAAACATCCAAATTACTTAATTTAAGAAATGAACATATTATTTTCGATGTAACAAGAATATCACTAATAAACCGTAAAAAATGCACGAAGCATTACCGATGGATTTGTATTTAATACATCCTCGCCTAAAATGGTTGTTTTTCAACGCTCTCCATCTTCATGGTTCAGTAAAAGGGAATGATTTTCTCAGATCTCTTCGCCTGCTTGGAAAAACTAACCCCAACCCTAAATCGTCATATATTTCTTTAAATTCCTCCCCGCTTTTGAACGACGCGGCTTCCGCCGAGAAATGTATTTACATACGCCACCGTTAATACGCCATCGACGCTTACTGCCGGGCCCCTCATCTGCATTCGCCACCGCGACCCAAAACGGGAAAATACCGACGATGTCGCCCATGGATTGGAGTCCGCGACGTAGTTACCGCATATGGACAATATTTTCCCTCTCCTTTGGTCTCTCTCTCTCTCTCTCTCTCTCTCTCTCTCTCTCTTGCTTGTTGTGAGCTGTAAAATATATTTATACATTCTCTCTTTCTCTGATTTACAGAAAAAAATCAGAAATATATATATATATATATATATATATATATATATATATATATATATATATATATATATATATATATATATTTGATATAATTCTATGCATAATTTTATTATTTTCTTAGCCACCTCGCTTGCAAATATATAAATGAAATATGTATGGATATACAAAATATATTGCGTTTAATTTATGAAGGTGTTTGAAAAGCCTATGTGTCTTTTTAGATGGATAGGTTGGAAGACTTATGACCGCGGTGTTGCAAAACACCACTCATACGCGTCTTTTTAGACGGGTGGACAGGCCTAATTTTAGTAGAAATCTCCCCGGCTATGGGAGATGCTACTGAAATTTTTACGAACATCTGGACTTATAGAATAATAATAAAACATACTCATAAGAGTTTAAAAACCTAATTAAATACAAAAGAAAAACTCAATCAATGCTAATAGTAAATGCAATGAGAAAAAAAAAAAAATTTGGGAAGAAGATAAAATATTATAAATTAAAATGAGGATTACAGGACATAACTACAAGCAACACTTAGACAATCTCCAAAACTCACTTAAGACTTTTAAGAGATAAATGGAAAGAATGAGAGATGGTGGAAAGGGAACCTCCTCACCCTCCTCATTTATAGAAGTAAAATGAAATCTTCTTCATTAAGTGACAATCATATGAAGACAAAATAAAGGGAGAAAAAAATAAAATACTCATTTGTGTGAGATGACTAGATAATGTGAATGAAGATAATAAAACTTGCATATATTTTAAAATGACAATATGTTGAATTCAAATTATTTACATTAAGATGCATGTGAACAAAAAAAATCTTCTATTTAAGGTCATCATACCAAGTTTATTGCCTCAAAATGCAAATAATTTTAAAAAATGAGTTATGCATATTTCAAGAATAAATATAAATTGTTATATCAATGATATGAATCAAAAATAACGATGAGACACATCGAAGAAAATTAGCATCCAATACATTGGGATATGTGCCAATATTTTTTGAAATAATATGAACGTATTTCAAAGCAATCATTAACTTCTACTCACCGCTTGAGATTTGAGATAATAAAAGAAATCCAAAAAAGTGTACAAGTATTCTCAAGTTATTTACACGTTTTATAAGGAATATCTTAAGCCTAACCCCAATTACCTCGTGAAACGTGCAAATTTTATAAATTATACAAAATTCAATGAAATTGGAATTAAGTTCAATGACCGCTTTTATCTATATTGAAGTCATAACTTAATCAATACAATCCTCCTCAGAGTTGAGATTGATTCTAAATAAAATGCTCAATCACTAAGAAGAAAATTTGATTTAACCTCGATGACGGTTGATTGTAGAATCAACCGTAGGTTATTATTATCTAAATTTTCAAAGTACTTATGTTAAAACATCTCAAATCCAAATTCATGAATACAAATCATATTTACCCCAATGCTGGCTATGTTGAATGAAGATTTCAACCGGAGGACTTACCATCAAAATGTGCTTGCAAAATTAAGTATCGATCTAAAATACTTAAATGAAATTCAATTTCTAAAACTTAAAGTAAAATCTAACCCAATCCACATTCCACAACCTGTTGTCGTGATGATAAATTAAGATTTTGCTCAAAGAAAGTCAAATCAAATGCAACTATTTTCATACTCAAATAATCTTAGAAGGACACGTGTCTCTCTCTCGGTGATTTTAGAAATGGCACCATATAAATGCTTACCGAGCTCGGATTTGTCACAAAATGGCACACTAAATTAATTACCAGTATGTTCCCCAACGGCTTTACTCTTTGAGCTGTAAAATATATAATGTATTTGGTTGGTCAAAAAACTCTATATTAGCTAAAGTCGACTTATTTTTGTCCTCTTAGACAAATTTCACCTCAGGACTACAAAGATACCTTAGACGACGTAACTCATGTATATCGACAATCCTTCAGTCGGTCGACATTACTCCTCGACCAAGTAGACTAGGGACCACGATAGCCCGAGATGACGGAACCATGAGATCTAGATCGGGCGCGTCATCGTTCCCCCAACCATTCGCTTTAAGCTAAAAGATAATGAATTTCATAAATTCTAAATTTCAAAACTCCACATGCTGCTACTATATGTCATGCATTTAGCGATCTAACGACTAGCCTTAATTGAAAGTTCTCCAAAGATTGAGAGTAATTAACTATGTGACGCTATAGAAACTTGGAACCAGATCTAAAATCCTCACAAAATGAGGGTGAAATCTCCAGGTCTTATCTATTATTTCATCTCGTCTAAAGAATCGACATTTAATATACTGCTCATCAGAGGGTGAATTTCAAGCCCACAATTATGTGCAAAGCTAAGATAAATATGTATAAATCATCAATACTTTAAAAGAAATTGTGTACACTACATTGAATATGATAGATTAATTACTTAATTATAAACAAAAATAGTACAAATTCATTATGACAAGTATCATTAAATTTATAACTCAAGTTTTTGTGAGTCTCCCTCAACTTAATAAGAAATTAAACGCATTAAAGACCTCTACCATTAGATAAATCTTATTATAGCCTATCCGTGTGCTCTTGCTTTATTGGTCCCTCTTGAATATTTTTTTTATAAGAAGCTTTGAAGAAGCCTATAAATATCTCCTTTGTTTGGTTCGGCCGACACTCTCTACTTATAATTCTCCTCTCTTTAATACAGTAAATTCTCATATGCACATAATTTTTTCCGACATAAGTTTTCAACATAAAAATCTCTATGTTATTCTTTCATTTCTTTGTTATTCATTGCTCTTATTTCAAATATATATATATATATATATATATATATATATATATATATATATATATATATATATATATATATATGTATATGTATGTATATGTATGTATGTATGTGTGTATGTGTATATGTATGTGTATGTGTATGTGTATGTATATATATATATGTATATGTATATGTATGGCCATCTAAAGATACACTTTAATGTCATTATTATGGCAACTCTATCTTAAATTTTTTACTGTTTCTCACACAGCTAAGTCTGGTATAACTTCTGTTATTTTCTTTAATGTATATGAATGTATGACATTTATATGCACAGCACCTCTGCATGTGACAGTCACAAAAAAATACACAAACTATGATTTCAGTTAAGATGATTGAGGAAATAGACGTTTTAGGCCCTAGAGACAAAATCAGTAGAGACATCTGATATACATGAACGACAATTAATAATCCAAAATGGCAAATAAGAGCAAATGATGACATACCTTTGCCTTAAAAAATACAGCAAATGCCTTGATGCCATATTGGTATTGTTCTTTCCTGAAAGGAACTCACCGAATGATCCTTGTAAACTTGCTTGCACTGGAACTTCCTTAGTATCAACTTGATCAAGTAGTTCGTATAATCTGTCATTAATCTCTGCAAAAGTAATAGAGTGATATGAATAATTTCTGATGTTCTTAATGTAAATATACCCATTTTGACAAAGGTTTACATTCACATAAATATATAGGTGCTTGCAGGCCACAAATTTGTGGTAGTAAAGGAACGGAGAAGTACCGCTGAATCATCAGTTTTCCTTCCAAGAAACTTTGGGCTGAGTCGCCTTCCTAAACCATCTGACAAAGTTCAAACACCACATTAAATACATGCAATCCCAACTGGTTGGTAAAAAACTAGAAGAAAACAATAAACATAAAGCAATATTTGATTTAAATATGAAACAAAAAGTCTATTGCTCATAAAATGTAGAAGACAAAAAGTATTTCGTAAGACTTATAGGATGCTGCATATATAGAAGTACAGCATGACTTGCAATGTTAAACTAGAAATTTTTTCAATAAAAATCATACTAGCTGAAGAAGGAATCCAAAGGCTAGTATGTGAAGAGCAAAGAGAGGCAAACAAGTGTGACTCAAGCTTGGCTCGACTGATTGTTTACACCACCATCCTTATGCAAGAAAGAGATAGGTGAAGCATTTCCTTAAAATCTTGTCAAGCCAATAACGAGGTAAAATATCATATAAAGAAGAAAACAAAAAATAATAATAACAAAAATAACATCTCATTTTAAAAGAAAATGGAAATATTACTACTTCACATTCCCTTTAATTGCAAACTACTAGAACAAAATAATTTCATCTTCTTTTCCACTTTAAATGCATATTAACTGAACCATCCATACAGGCACATATGAAAGAACAATGATAAAAAAAATGTTGCACAATAAAAGTTCAAAATATGTTGAAGTGGAAATAATGATGAATCTAACTTGAAAACTTATATCTATACATATATATTATTTATTTATATTTATGTATGCATATGTGTGTGTGCTGTGTAAGAAATAATGATGCATTAGAACTCTAGGCTATGACACTATTTGTATTAGCTAGAAAAGTAAAATGACTACATGTATTACAAGGTGCACCTTTAGGGGATGCTTTAGTTATTTCTTCACCAACATTGGAGCCCCATTATAGGGAAGAAGAATTAGCTTTTAGGCAATACAAGTTTAGGTACTACATAATGGAAAAAACTTCAAAAAAATCAATTGATCAAACTTAGGTCACATAGTCTATACCTATGTCAACTCGTACCATTGAAGTATGCAAAGCGAGGAGGTGACCAATTTAGAGATATGAATATTCAATAGTGGGTGTAAGTTCAGCTTCAGTCAGGGTTCAACATTTGTCCTACGAAGGCCTCTCCTTGGCATTTAGTTCAAACAACATTTGGGTCTAATGAGATTACATGATGTTGAACCCTATAGAGATATAAGAGCTTACTGTGCTCGACTAAGTGAAGAAGAGCCACAAAAACAATTCAATTTGTCCATAACATTGAATCAAGGGTTAAAATTATCAAACAATGTCAAGTGAACAATTCCCTTATTTCCCTTACGATGGATTAGGAAATGGTTGAGCTGGTTTTAAAGATTCTCACATCTCATAATTTAGAGGGAAGAAACTTTCATTCTTTCAATTGATCTAGAATAGTTTGTCCATCACTAAAAGTTTATGTATTAAAATTGTTTTCTCTAATTTTTCTCATTTATAGGAGAAATAAAATTCTTCTTGTAGAGTAAACTCTTCTCCTTTCTTTTTATCTCATTTTAAACTTTAAAATATAGAAAATGTCACTTTCATTCTAATTATTATTTTTTTAAATCGAGCCCAAGCAAATCATCATAGAGACTAAGTACATTAAAATAACAAATAAATAATTACGCATTTCATTATTATTATCATTTTATAAAATATTTGTTCTAAATGGAGAAACAACAATGTTCTCCCAAGTTAAACATTTTTAAACATTAAAAAATATATAAGAATTTTTCAACTAAAATTTTCAAAAATAAACCAGTTTTGATACTAATTAAGAAAAATTATGCACTCTAGGGCAATGTGAACATGAAAATGAGAAAATAATCTACAAAAGAAATATTAAAAAAATGTTGATTCTAAAAGATCAGAGATAAATATAAGATACAAAATATTTATGCAATTACTTTTATCTATTAGTATTCTCACCTGTCTTATTCCTTACCTAAACAAGAGCAAAATTGTCCACCAACTTTGCTCACTGGAGATAGACAAAAGCTACTCACCTCTTATGTTAAACCACCTAGTTGGCCACTCAACCCTAAGGACAATCGTCAATTTTCTTTTCTTTCTAGCCCTTCAAAACTCATTATTGACCACCCAATAATGAAATCTCTTCATATGATGTTGAC
This sequence comes from Cymbidium sinense, assembly GCA_021442155.1. NCBI lineage: Eukaryota > Viridiplantae > Streptophyta > Magnoliopsida > Asparagales > Orchidaceae > Cymbidium > Cymbidium sinense. The sequence continues at coordinate 98,887 of JAKCPB010000288.1, read as the reverse complement.
CAAGATAACGAAATATTCAATCACTTAATTAACCACCTCTCCAACCTCTGCCTCTACATTTACCAAAAGAATGAAAAGAATAAGAGGATCCCTTCAACGCCACACAATAATCTTCTTATAGAATGCTTACAGGAAGTAGGTAACAAAGTAGTAGAAGCTAGGTAGAAGGCACTAGAAGATGGGTGGAAAGAGTTTGTGGTAATACATGTAACAAATACATATAGCAGATCATGACTTACCAATCGAAATCTGTGAAAAATTAGGCTCCACATCTAACATTCCAATCACCCAAAATCCAACCATCCCTATTGCATAATCCGAATATATTAAGAAAGAGCTAATAGCCTGCATTTTGAGCAAACACAGCCATACGCTCAGACAAAGATTCTTATGACAACTAGGAGAAGCATCCCATTGCACCAAATGAACAAAGCCCAGTTCATAGAAACACCATTGCAATTGAGAAACAACACTTCTCTTCTGTGATCACGTTCCGAAAGATGAGCCACCGAAAAGGATGCATACCAAAGGAGGAGGAGAACTATTCAAAGTCCAGCACTGACAATGAAGACGAAGGGAATGGGGACGTCAAAAGACAAATACGTTCAATCACAAAATTAAATCCCAGATTTCCATTCCCCCCATCCCCCAAAACTAATAATATACTCAAAATCCAGAAATAAAAAATAAAAAAACAATGCCTAGTCACCGTCTTCCTTCCTTTCTTAAGACAGAATTCGGATTATATGCAACCCAATAACCACCATTTCCAATAAAAGTAACCATATCCATACATAGAGATTTGTATGATAAGGTAAGGGAAAGGATGCTCGCCGAAGGAAGAACGCTTGTCGACGCCCTTGAGGATTACCACAGCTGTGAGGATGAAGACGAAGGAAAGTAGGAAGGCAAGGCCAGAATAGTATATAAGAAGCTTCGGTAAGATAGGGCAAAAGCTGACCTTGACCTTCATCGAGTCGAAGGCCATGACTGCTCAATATCGGAATACATCTAATGAAAGGCGAGATCCGGAGCAGCAGCATCCTCTCCACCGAAGCCGCCTAATAGCCGTCCTATTCATTGCGGCGGTGGCTTTGACCGGCGGCGACAGAACTGATCAGTGAGGTGGGGCGGCGGGAGGAGGGCGTACGTAGCTATTTTCAGTTCGATTTGGATGCGTGTGGGAGAATTTAGGTATGTTTTGTTTGGGCAACTTCAGCGGTATAAAAACCCACAGATCAAATTATCATTGAAGAAATTATTATTTAAAAATTTATGATTATACTATAAATTTTTAATTGAAAAAAAAATTAAAAACCTAAGTTTTTTCAGCCCAGCTTTCTAGTAAAGACATATTTGACATAATTATAATTATATAAAAAAATAATGATAAAAATAATATAAAAAATTATTATTTAAAGAAGTTATGAAGAGTATATAAATTTTTTTTATTTTATGAAGATTAAATTATAACTTTTTGATTTTTATCATTATTTCATCATAATTTTTCATAATGCAACTAAAATGTAACTCAAATATAACACCCAAACGATATACAAACAATAATGTCACAAAGATCGCAAGATCATCGCCACCCCGTAGACATTTCTAAAAGCTAAAAAAGTCAACTTTTTCACTGTATGTTTTAAAAATACAAATTTTTAAACGATACTTGCAATGTATTTTCATATTAGATCTCTATCCCAAATCCATCTAAGAGAACAACTGAGACTGAGAAGATTAATATGTTCTGAGTTCTTGCAACGAGATGGAATAGGATGTACTTGAGTTTTTTTTTTTTATATATTTTTACTATTAAAAAAGAGGAATCATAGTAAATTCTTACAAATTTATATTTAATATATATATATATATATATATATATATATATATATCTTATGAAATAAGAGTTATCAATAATAAAAAGAATAAAATAAATAACAAATAAATTTTAGTGGACAAATCAATATAGAAAAGCCAAGAGCATAAGACAATTCACTTTATCAAAACAAAATAATAATAAAAAATACAAGTGGAGAGTATCAACTTACATAAAATTTAGCCAAATCAAGAATTATTGTCTTATACAAAAATGAGTTGATATTTATAAATTTCTACGAGACTTTTTATAAGAAAAATACTATAGAAATAACAAAAGCAAATGGATCACAATCAAAGACTTCAATAAAATCAATATTATAGTAGAGACCTTAAATGAATGCCCGTAATTTTTTATTAAAAAGTGATCTCCTCATATGAATTTCTCAAGAATATAAGATATATTTTAAATTTGGGGGATTTACATACATACCACTCAATTCTTATTAATTTACATATCTCACACCTAAAGTTTACTATTTACTTAAGTAACACCTAAATCTTTCAAATATATCATTTTTACCACTCTACCACCAGATGCTTCCCAGCACATTTGGGAAAGTCGTGGAACGACCGCCTCCTCACCTGGGAACTCCTTCCTCCGGCCTCATGGAACCTGCTTTAAGAAGCAACTATATTCCCGCTGGAAACCTCTCTCGCCTCATGGAAGAAGGAACCCATTCCCCCGCTGAAATCTTCGCTCTTCCCGGCTTCGTGGGAACAAAATTAGGCCGCTTGAAGGGAAGAAGGAACTCCATTCCCACGCTTAAATCTTCTTCCTCCGTGGGAACAAATTGTTTTCCTGAGAGAAGGAATTTATTAGTGCAAAATACAAGCAAATGGGGGGTACTTCCATCTATACCGAAAGCAAAAGCTTTGAACTTTATTGGATCAAACTAAAAAATACGAAGAAAGTATGAAGGGGAAAAGCAGAGAGATTTGTCCTTGGTTAAGAGGATATGATTATGAAATTTATTATTATGCTTATGGCACATCTCCAAAGGAATACAAACTTATTGAAAATGATAATGCAAGAATGAGCATTTTACGCTTATCTAATGAAAGTGGTGTTGAAGTTGTTATTTTAACAAAAGATGTTTCAAGTTATACTTTGTGCCGATATCGAGTCATACCATGCGGTGGAGTAGATGTGATGCCACAAAACAAAGAAGGTTTGAATGCGGGCATGCAATATGAACATTCAATCTCACAATGATAGCCAATTTTCAGATGAACTTGCTTTATATAATGAAGATCTATTAACTAGTCAAGTTGCAGATAATGTGTCATTAGTAGTTGGCACCCGATTTGATGATGCAATGAGTTTCAAGCATTTTCTTCGGTCTAAGGCTATTCATGAGAATTTTGAGTGAAGATAAAAGCCGGTGACAAAAAGGCAGTCATTGCCACTTGTGCTTATGTAGGGTGTCCTTGGAGAGTGAGAGCTTCTTTATGTGTAGATGGGCAAACATTTGAAGTCAGAAAAGTAGAAGATTTACATGTATGTCCAGGTGTCAACAGAGCAGGCAACAAGCAGGCTACATCTAAACGGGTTGTTCAACAAATCCAAGATATAGTTAAAAAACATCCCGACATCCCTCCAAAACAAATAAATGAAGATTTAGAGAGTAAGTATGGGCTATCACCTATATGAAATTGTGGCTTGAGAAACACGAGACAACCTCTTTGGGCTAGTTGTGATAGCTACAAGTGGGTCCCTACTCTACGGGAAGAGCTTATTAGAAGAAACCTTGGCTCTCACATTACTTATGAGTATGATATCATTGACAACTCCTTCAGAAGATTCTATGTTTGCTTCAAAGTATGTATCGATGATTTTCAGTGTTGCACCTCTTATAGGCTTGATGCATGTCATCTAAAATCAAAATATCTTGGGGTGTTGTTATCCCATGAAGTCATTAGATGGCAATAATGATCTTTACACTATCGCATTTGCTTATTGAATCAATCAAAAGCTCATGGCAATGGTTTTGAAGAATTTGGCTGACTCTTTTGGTTGTGAGGTGGTGTCATTATCTTTTATTTCTGATATGGAGAAGGGCTTGGGAGAAGCAATTAAGTTTGTATTTTCTAATGCAGAACATAGAGTTTGTATACGCTATTTGTGGGAGAACATGAAGAAATATCATCACTTTCAAGATAGTCAGAAGATTAGAAACATTTTTTTGGTTGGTACATACACAAGACATGAATATGAGGCAAAAGTTACTGAACTATGTAAAGTGAGCCCTCAAGTCTATTCTTATATTCTAAATTTACCATATAAATGGTCAAGATCTCAATTCCTTCCTGAAATTAAAAACCACTACAACACCAATAACTTATCAGAGTCATTTAACTCTTGGATAGGAGTGGTTAGAGATAAACCAATTGTTGAGTTGGTAGACATGATTAGAGGGATGTTAATGGAACAAAGAGCTGAACGAAAGATGAATACATCAAGTTGAAGAGGTGAATTAGTCCCTGTTATTGAAGATTACATGCGAGAGATAACAACAAGAAAGGAATACTTTATTATTAGGCAATCTACTTCATACTCGGCAGAGGTTGAAGGGCATTCTGAAAGACATGAAGTAAATATTGAGCTAAAACAGTGTATAGATCGACAAAATGCCTTTCATGTATACATGTTGTTTCTTCATCGGTTCAAAGGAACTATGGCACACTTATGTGGATCAATATTATCATGTTAATAGGTAATTTTAATTATTATGCATTTATTTTTGTTTGTATATTAATCATTTCTCATTACATTTGTAGATACGCTATGGCTTATGATGGTGCAATATCAACTCTACCAAGTAAAAGTCAGTGGAGAAAATGTAATGATGATATTGAGATTGGGGCACCTAATACACTCAGACCTAGGGGAGGCCAAGGAAGAGAAGAATAAAAGCTTCATGGAAAACAATACCAAAAAAAACGAGGGTACACAATGTATGGATGTTGGGGTCATCACAGAACACTTGCAAAATGCACTTGATGGATCAAACTCAGATGTCGGTAGACATCAATGCTTACTTAACTATCATATCTGGGAAGTAGAGAAAAGCTACCGGTTAGGAGAGGGCAACTTGACGATGAAGTCGAGGCGATTGATTAATGAGAGTAATAGCTAGTGATAGCTATCAGAGCAGGAATTACATGTATTTTTTGCACACATATGATACAATCGATGTAGTTTTTTTGTTGCTTCTAGTTCCAAGGATTGCATGAATTTTTGTAAACTTCCATGTCAGATTACTTGTACTCATTCATTCTCTATTTTATATCTTTGTTTTTCTTTCTGTCTTTGCTGCTAACATCTGGGCTACTGTCATTATCTTTGGCAGATTACTTGAACTCAATGGTTTATCTTATATGCATAATTGGGTTATTGGCCAACCTCCTGGTTATTACTGTCATTATCTTTGGCAGATTTGGATTAAAGTGTTTGCTACAAAGCAAGCACTCTTGACTGTTTGCACTAATGTCTCTTCTTGGCTTTGGTTTCTCCCTATCACTTTCTGCTCATTCCTACTGATTTCTGTAACTATAAACAGCTGAGTTGGGGTTTTGCTGACTTTCTTGCTTCTTGCAGCTTAATTACTTTTGTCCAAGGTAGGACAGCTGTTGAGCATCAAATGGTTGCAACCTTCCTTATTGCTGTTACTTTCGAGTTGGGGTTTTGGCCAAGGTATGACACTTCTGAGAAGGGTTTTTTCTCAAACCTGGCACATGAATTTGGTTCAGGATATTATCCAAGGGGTTTTGTATTTTGTCATAATAGCCATGATTTTTGTGGTAAACTTTACTGGCTAAAATGTTAAAATTGACGTGACCTTACAATCAATACTCCGTGAGGAAAGGATGATAAATTGTTGAATCTGTGTTGGAAGCGAGACATGTTGTCGAAATAAGGAGACTATCAATATGATTTTGTTGCTAATAAAAACTTATTCTTTTGAACCAAAAACTCCATAGACAAAATATGAACTGCTGGTATCGCATTGCCTCTGAAATATATATATATATATATATATATATGAAGAGAATATGTTACATTATGTTTTGATGTGTGTGTGTGTCCGTTTTTATTTTTCTGCTAGAATTAAGAGGGCAATTAAGTGAACAATTGAAAACAGTAATGCCATTTCGAAATTGACCACTGATTAACTGAAGCTCCAACTCCTACCTGCAAACTATTCTAAAATGGAATGTTTGAAGCATTTTGTTCCATTTATTAGTAGAATTCAAGTTGGATGTTATTATTGTTTTTCAATTTTGTATGCTCATAAATATTAATCACACTCTTTCATATTTTCTGCAGTTTCAAAATATGATGAAGAATTTCAAAGAATGGCTTTCTAGCTATTCTGTATCTAAATCACTTCTCTCAGCAAGGCCATTCAGCTTCTTTTATGATGAATCATCAGAAGGAGAATTTTTGCATCATGTTATATGTAGTCAATTTGTTTCTCGTCTTATTGTATACACATGGATGAATTATGTTATATTTTTTAATCAATTTTGATGCCATACTCTAGTTGATGATTTTATCCTTATTTCACCTTTTTTTATTGCTTGTTTGGCTATGGTCTATTTGCATGACTATTCTAAGTTGTCTGTCTAGCTTTACAAAAGTTCAACTGCAAATAGTTCACAATTGTAACATTCAATTCTACCTGGAGTTGTGGATATTGTTGCATAGTTGTTCTTGAAGATATGCTAAAACTTTCCTTTTAGGGATTCTTTTAGCTTGGATTTTGCACCATCTTTATCGGTGTAAATGAGAATTGCAAGATATAAGTCTGCGTTGAGGTTTGTTCTGTGGTATGATGAAGTCAATTCAACTTTTGAAAACATGGCAACAAGGTATTTGTATAGATTATTTATTTTAAGATACTGAGTGATCCAAACTTAAGAGAACCCGCTTCACATGATTTGGATGTGTATTTTGTTTTTATATAATGGAACTCTATAGGTAACTATAATATCTGAGGATCACATTTAAATTCTTCATAAGCAATAAATGTTAAATTTTCAAGGGTCTAGAATTGATCCAACTTGTCACGTTTAGATCCCTATCATTATTCAGTGTTTATCTTCTTTTCCTTTCAATCCTCACCCTTTGTTATCTGTAGCAACTACATTAGTTTAATTGAAATATCTTGGCCGTCTAGGTGTATAATAAATAATCCTTGAAACATCTATGAAAAGTTCCAGAGAAAGTCGACAAAGTTTTGTTGCTTATTGTGATCCATAAGATGTATGACTTTAAATTATACATCTCATATTAGTTTCACTGGTAGTGGTTATGGTATTGTTGTTCTAAAGTTTATTTATTTATTTGGATCAGGCAACTAGGTTTTTTAATGTTTACTATTGGAATGACTTTATCACAATATTATTCTTCTTGATAACATTATTTACATTGAAATGATATTCTGTACTTTCTGAAGGATATGGATGGTTAAATTGATCATCTCTATACTTGTTATTATGTTTGAGCAAACACACTTAAGAAATGCATAATAGCTCACTGTTAGTAAGAGAGCATGCTGCCTTCGTGGGATACTCGGACTGTCGAGGGTGAAACTGAAATGAGAATTTCAGTCCAAGTGACACAAAATATAGTTAGAATCCAGTGGCTTGAAAAAGCTACTCAGATTTCATTCAGGAATGGTGGACGAACAACAAATGATATTTCTCTACTCATAAGTCTGAAGGGAAACACTGTCTTTGTGGGGTTCCAAGTTTCAGATGTGAAAAATGGATTGTTGCATTAAGTAGTCGATAGGAAGCAAAAAGCATAATCTATCTTATATTTATACCAGTTCCTGCAACACCAAAGATCTCACAAAAGAGAATCAAAAAAGCAGAAAGTTTTTGGAACTATAAAGCCAAAAGAAAAAAGAAAAAAAATAAAAGGCCTTGATGACTGCAAATTTATCACATTCAACCAATAGAGAGATAATATATAACAAAAAATAAACTAGTTCATTAATAGGTGCCAAAATACATTATCCTATATAAATTCTTGATCAATGATCTTCAAGAGACCATCAAATACATGATTAACTTAAGGATAAAAAACATCATTGCAATGATGATAATGAGCATTGCCAACATAATTTTGTTCTGAGTTGCGATGGTCTCAAGTTTCTTCATTATGTTCTCCTGAGAAGCTCTTCCTTCATAATCCATTTCATATACTTTAGGGTCATCACCATTTAACCGGATGAAATAACCACAATCATTTGAGGACACCTTAAAATTTCTTATCATAATTCCTTTCTTTATAGCTTGTGAATATGATTGTAAATTGCAACGACACAATACTTGATGTTCTCTCGAGAAGCCCATCGATGCGGATGATTGACTTGAGCTCATTTTGGCTATGTGTAATCTATTAAATAAAGTTAAGAAAAAATAATAAATTAGTAACAGTTAAGGACATTTAAATAAAAAAGCGAAAAATCTACAACTATTACTCGATAAGGCTACTCAATCAGTGGACCCTTTAATAAATCAACTTAAATTTCATATAAAACTTCCTAAACAAATTACATACAAAAAAATTTCTTAATTAATTTAAGAAATAACAATTCATATGTACATATAACATAATTCTAAGGGAAACAAAAGCACTAATTTAGTTAATAATTGCCACCTTTCAATGGAGACTCTAGATCGACATTGATTTAAGAAATCCATATGTACATATAACATGCTTGAATATATTTAGCTAAAGCATACAAACCATTCTCTCATGCTTACAGATCCTTGTTCGAAGAGGAATGTTATAGATATAAAATTTATATTTAGCTAAAGCATACAAACCATCATATAAAATGTATTAGAATTATAATTAATGTATCTTGAAGAAATGCGAACACAACAGGAGATAATAAAAATTACTCAATTCTTATTACTTTACCGATTGCTAAACCTGCTAAAAGCCCACGACACAACCAAATCAAGTGAGGAATGTTACTCATAGTCTAGCACAACCCTAACAGAGATAATAAAAATCGATGCCAAACCTCCCGTGCAGGTGTTCCATCGATGGAGGAGGAAGGTTGTAGAAACGACGATGCCAACGTGAAAAGGAAGTTCAGATGCCAAACCTCCCAATCGATCTCGGTTTTGGGCATGTGTGCAAGGGTTCCAGGAAGTGCGAGGAGGAGGAAGGTTGAAGAAGGCGTCGATGCCAGAACTAGGTTTTGGGATGTGCGTGTCTGTGGCAACCAAGATCCCACGGAATGGAGTTCCTTCTTCGACGAGAGGTTTCGCGAATATTGCTTCTTCCAAAAAGCAGTTAGACGAGGAGTTCCCATGAGCGAGTCGTTTCAGCTCTCCCAAAGGTAACACGGAAAGCATACATGAGGTAGAGTAAAAATGATGTATTTGAAAGATTTAGGTGTTACTTAAGTAAATAGTAAACTTTAGGTGTGAGATATGTAAATTAATAAGAATTGAGTGGTATGTATGTAAATCCCCCTTTAAATTTTCAATAAAATAATTCTCTTTTCTTCTATAAAAAGACTCTTAGCAATGAATATCAATCAAGTTTAATCATTGCTAAAACTTGACAATTAGAAGTGTCTTATCATATTGACAAAATTATTATGAGTACTTATCTTACTCAGAATAATATCACCGCGAGGAATAGCTTCACAAATAATGTGACTAACATTAATGTACTTAGTTCTTTCATAAAACATTATATTTTTGGTAAGAGAAATAATATTTTAACCACCACACAACATTATAATAGTCTTTCACATTTCACTAAGCTCTCCAAATAAATCATTCAATCAAGTAGTCTTTATGAGCTTAATACTCAGCTTCAATTGCAAACAATATCATTGTCGTCTGTAAGATAAACTTCTAATTAATACTCTTTTATAAAAAATACCAAATAAATAAATAATGCAATAATATCCATAATATGCATATACTACATAGGCCTATTCAATGATTGGATTGATTTGGAATATTTTTTTAGCATTAGAAAATTTATGATTTGATTTTTTTAAAATTTAAAAAATATATATATATAATATTATGTTAACTTCTTTTAGAGTATCTCTAGCATTTTTTTTTCATACAACATCAATTTTATTTTAATATCATAATTTCTTAAACTTAAATAATCCCAATGATTTTGTACAACTTTATATTGATTAATTCTTGTTATAAAATATTATAAAAAACATATTCAAGATATAAAATAAAATAAAAATTTATCTACCTGTCCTTGATAGATTTATAATGAAATTTAAATTAAAATTTTATTAATAAAACAAATAATTTTGACTGAAAGTCTTTGAATTTTATTCAATATATTTTGGAGATTCTCAAAATAAGCCAAAATTAAACTTTGAAAACCGCCAAAAAATTAAAATCATTAACTAATGCATAAATAAATTTTCAGCTGATTGAAACGTTTCAACAGTTATGTTTTTCATGTCATTCTAATTTATTTCTGTGACATTAAAATAAAAATATCTGATATAATATTTACTTTATAGTTTGTGACACAAACAAGATAAATTGAAAAAGACATGGGTATACTTGCAAAAAAATAATTAGTGATTAACCCAAAAAATATTAGAGATAAAAAAAAAAATCTGATGCCTATTGTTGTAGAGAGATAACTGGAATCAAAATCGACAGAAATAAAAAAAAATTTTGATTTGTGAAAAATAGATTTTAAAGAAAACATGAATCTAAATATTATCATTTGTAATTTAATTATTGTACTTAATAATTTTACTTAATAACTAACATAGTATTCTTAGACAAATGTCATTAGTTTATAAGTTGAAAAGAGAAGAATAGCTTTCACATTATGGATGAGGTCCCTCCGTAAAGCTTTCCTTCTCTTCTCAACATATAAGTTTATGGCATTTGTTTAAGAACTATTTTGGTTATTAAGTAAATTATTAAGTTCAACAATTAAATTACAAACTATAATAACTAGATTCAAGTTTTTATTTAAAATCTATTTTTCACAAATCAAATTTTTTTTTTTTTTTGCCTGTCATGATTCCAGCTATATCTCCACAATAATAGAAAAATGTGTTAATTTGTGGAGCTTAATTTAATTTCTAGAGTCAGCATCTCGGGGCTAGAGAAACAGTACCTCGACACTGGAACAGGAGATCTTGGCTTCAGGAACAGAGGAATCAACGTCTCTGTGCCAGAAGGACAGCGACATGGTGTTGAATTTGCACCAGGGAGACAAAGAGGACAGCAGCTTAGCGCTTTAGTGTTGTGCTATGGCTAGGATCATGGTCTAAAAGAAGAACCCATGCTGAAAAGATCGGAGGACAACAACACCAACGCCTAGGCACAGGGTCATGATGTCGCGGCGATACGAGTTAGGAGACTTTGTATTTTGGCAATTTATTATGCATTTTTTAGCATCTTTGGTCTAATTCTCTTTTGTATAAGAGTGAAGTGAGTGTCCTAGAGTGACTGAAGCGTGGAGAGGCTCCAGAAAAGTATAATATGAACTATTCTTCTCGATTTTCTTTCATAGTAGATTTCTTAGCAGTGTGGCTTCATGATTTTTTCTCGTTCTTAGGTTTTTCAATATTAAATCTAGTATCTTTTGTGTATTGATTTCATTTATTTCATGTAAGCTCTGAAACGCTTGAACCGGTTTTTTGCAGGTACTCTGAGATCTCTCCCAATAAGAGGGTGATCAGAATTTAAACCACTAGATTTCTTATTTTTTATTTGCGTGTATACCTATGCCTTCTTCAAATTATCTTGTTTGTGTTACACACTATGAATTATATATTATATGAGATATTATCAGTTATTTTATTCTAATATGTCCATTTAAGCTTATTCAGAGGTTGTAAACTTAAAAAGTCTGTAATATACTTCAGATCCTTTCTCAGCTCATGAAATTGAAAATAAACTGGCGTTATAATCAACCACACACTCTTGACTCTCACTCTCAGTTTACTCCTTGTTAAATCAAGCAAACACAAAAATTGAAATATAAGCTCAAACAATGAGTAGCAATCGAGTTATAATCAACAATTTTTTTTTTAAGTTCAAGCTCAAAGCAAGCCCTACACTCTTAGTTTAATATTTCAGCTCTAAATTCCAATTATATTTAAAGGAATTTTCTACGAACCATAACAAACAACAGTAGTTTCCATAACTGATAACTTCTCAACCTTTGTTTCAGCAGTACTGAATAAACAAAGAGAAGCTCCGGCTTGTGCAAGCAAGCCTGCACAAGTATATTCCAGCCATGGATGGAAATCTAGTTCTGTGATTGAGATCAAAATTACAATCTTAAAATGAAAAATAAACCTGAGTTATAACTAATTCAACTTCAGTTTCCTCACTTAATTACTACAATAACTCATATTTTTTAGGATAATTACATAATAAAGTAATAACAGCTCAATCATCTGGTCAAATAGATTATTTCTCTATTTAAAAAAATGCACGTTGATGAAAATATATGACTATGACTTGGACATCTCAACAAAATTGTCTTTTTCTTCATTAGTTTTCACAAAATACTATTTGTCTATATCAGTTTATCTTCTAGTGCATGAGAGAGAATCAAGTTTAATGGCTGAAATCATCAAACCATTAGGAAAAAAATAGAATTTGCAAATATAAGAAGCTGAAATAAATTTTTTTAAAAAAATTTCTTCATCTGTTTCTGAAAGATTAACAGTAAAACAGAAATAACACATAGTAAGGTTCTTACCAACCCTTCGCAGTAAAGCCCAGTCAAAAACAGTACTGTTCATGTTGAATTATAAGCATGGAGAGAGTAGTATTGTCTTATCTTCTGTTAGAGAATTTAATGAGATTATTTTTTTCAGCTAGCAATTGTATTTCTTCAGAAGGTTGACAGAAACCATTAACCAATGATTGTTGGTGATGATTTCAAAGCGATCAAAAGTTTTCTAAAAATTAAAGAGAAGATTTTCTAACTTATTTGAAAATAATATATTATCTTATGATCTCATCATTATCATTATTTTTATCCTAATTATTTAGAATTTGCTTTAAGAATCATTTCTCTCATGATTCATATTTTTACTAAATAACTGTTTTGATATAATCATTTCTATCAAGTTCAACTTTTTTATCTCAATGTGCTTAAAACTCTTGTTAGAATTTCTGATAATTTATTCAGAAAGAAGCTGATCATTCTCATGCTCTGAATCTAAGTATACTTATTAGTTGAATTCAAGAAGAATAATGTTTAGTACTTGAATAAAATAGTTATATTATATTGCAAATCTTCTAGCCCTAAAATTTTGTTTAATGAATTAATGATTAGTGTCATACACATTATCATTTTAGACTCTTATTTAGTGCTAAAATATCAAAAAATTTTAAATGATGGATTGAACAACATAACATTTTTCAAATAATAATAATAAAAAAGAATATAAGTATGTGCACTTAAAAATGATTTTATTAAACCATTTACTAAAAAAAATACAGTTCAATTTCTAATAAAAAAAATAATATAAACATCAACTTAAAGAGCAGTCGTGATTAAATTAAGTATGTGCGGCTGATTTAGCTTCTCCATAATCGCTTCATCACTTTAGCCTTATTCTAAGAACGCCTCGATATCCTAAAGCGAGGATGAAAAGAATAACTAAAGCTTAATTCAAAGAACAAGTTGAACATATTTCACTTAAGACTCCATAAATTTCAAATGCATCACACACAATACTCAATGCTTCCGTTAAGATTATCATAAATTTCATCTTCAAGAGCTGGAAGGTTTAGATCAAGTGAACCAAGCATATAATTATTCTGTTTTATTTCAATTACTGAAGGAGAAGTTTGAACAGCATCAGAAGAAACAACATAATCTGCTGGAACTGAGTGTGATCTCTTATGACCACCAAGAGCTTGACCAGAAGCAAAAATCTTGCCACAAATTGAGCACTCATGAGTGTTTTTAGTAGATTTGGATCCATGATTCTGAATGTTGAGTTCATCAGTTGCAGGGATTTGAGAGAAGAAACTTGCTTTGATCTTCTTATGGCTTGCTCTGTGACCTCCAAGAGCTTGGTAAGAATGAAAGCTCTTGTTACATGTCATTAATATACTTGTCTCCTTTTCCAGGCTCACAATTGAGAAACTTATTATCAAGAAGGGCCTTTGACTTCTTTGGCTCAGGAGAAAACTCAGATTCATATGGAAAAGATTGAACCTTTTTGAGCTCATTCATTGCAAAATTATAGTTTGGAAAAGGTTGATCCTTTCTGGGCTCATTCATTTGAAAATCGAATGTTAGAAAACCTGAATCGGATCTCTTCTTCTCCACCTCTTTGTCTGAAATCTTACCAGTTGAAATCTAAAGGCCCAGTGCCTCTAGAGAGCATCATCAGACAAAAAGCACCTTCCTTCTGCTCATTGTCATACTCCAACAATGAATCAGGTGACTTCCTCTTCTTCCGCCGCCGCTCGCTCGCCGGAAAAACAACTGTAGTAACTTCGCTATCAGACTGGTTCAGCATTCTATCTTCTCTCTCCTCATAACTTCCATTACTCTTTAAAGCCTTCTCCTTTTCCTCCAATTCCTCATCCTTTTCATTATCTTCCACGCTGAGATCATCTCCTGTTATCTCAGAAAGGCATTTCATATGCTTAGAAGAAAAAATACTACAAGAACCGAATCCCTCGACGCACTTCGTACTGAGCATATCCTTCTCTTTCTCCTTCAGTTTCCATGACTTCTTTGGATCTCTCTGAATCCATATCTCATTGGCTCCTCTTCAGATTTCAGAATAACATGAGACCTCATGTGTACTCCCAACAATCTTGGACTCGGGAAGCATCGTCCACAAACTTTACAGCAGAGCTTCTCCATTGCAAAAGAAAAACACAGTAAACAGAACTGGAAAAAAGGGTTTCAATCGAGGAAAAAACTAGAACTCAAAGCAGTCGCAATGATCCGATGAAATTTTTTGAATCCTTTCGCTTTGAAGCGATCTGAAAAGAAAAAGAAAACTTGCAATTTTTGCGACCTTCGACAGCAATGAGATCAACCTTACATCAACATTACATAAGCTTCTGCTCAGCTCTGCTTCTTCTCTTCAAGAACTCAATATCCTATTCTGAAGTGGCTCTCATTTCCTAAAACCGAGAGATGGATTTCGATTCCTAATTCTCCGTGGAGTTTTGTTTGATGAGAAATCCATGCATAAAAGCAAGGTCGGAAACAAAAAAACGGAGGAGAGAAGCTAACGAGGCTGCACGTGTACCGATTGAGGACAGTTACATGATATAGCCCTTATACTTCGCTATAACTTCAGACGGTTTGGGTGCGCTATAAATCGAGTGCCTGAGCTTAATATGTATAAACGAGAAGAATAATTATGACTACAAGAGTTAAAAAAAAAATCTTTTATGTTCATTTTTTATGTAATTGAATAATTTTGGATAAATTTTTAAAATTTTATCATAATTATAAAAATTATTGAGTGCATTTATATATATAATATATAATTTTTATATAAAAATATATTTAATATTTAAATTTTATATAAATAATATATAAATTTTTAATATCACATCAAAAAATATCACTATCATTATTTCTTTTAAAAATTAAATAAAAAAATTATACAAAAGTTGTATTATATAAAATATTTTTTTACATAATATTATGAAATCCATCTCTCCATTTCAGGAAATGAGAGCCACTTCAGAACAGGATATTGAGTTCTTGAAGAGAAGAAGCAGAGCAGAGCAAAGCAGAAGGTTATGTAAGGTTTTGATCTCATTGCTGTCGAAGAAGCTCGCAAAATTGTAAGTTTTTTTCTTTTTTCTCTTCAGAGCATTGCAAAGCGAAAGGACTCAAAGAAATTTATCGGATCATTGTGACTGCTTTGAGTTCTAGTTTTTTTCCTTGATTGAAACCCTTATTTTCAGTTCTGTTTGCTGTGTTTTTCTTTGCAATGGAGAAGCTCTGCTGTAAAGTCTGTGGACGATGCTTCCCGAGACCAAGATTGATGGGAGTACACATGAGGTCTCTCGTTATTCTGAAATATGAAGAGGAGCCAATGTGCAGATATGGATTCAGAGAGAATCCGAAGAAGTCGTGGAGATTGAAGGAGAGAGAGAAAGATATGCTTCGTACAAAGTGCGGCGAGCGATTCAGTTCTTGTACTTTTCTAAGCATATAAATGTCATTCTGAGATGACAGGTGATGATCTCAAAGTAGAGGATGATGAAAAGGATGAAATTCGAAGAAAAGGAGAAGGCTTTAAAGAGTAACCAGTTATGAGGAGGAAGAAGATAGCTGAACCAATCTGATAAGTTACTGCAGTTGTTTTTCGGAGGCGGGCGCAAGAAGAGGAAGTCACTGATTCATTGTTGGAGTATGAGAATGAGCAGAAGGAAGGTGCTTTTGTCGATGATATAGAGGCATTGGGTCATTCTAGATTCAACTGGTATGATTTCAGTGGTTACAGGCGAGGTAGTGGAGAAGAAGAGATCCGATTCAGGTTTTCCAAAATTCGGTTTTCAAATGAATGAGCCCAACAAGGATTTATCTTTTCTAAGCAATGGTTTTGCAATGAATGAGCTCAAAAAGGTTCGATCTTTTAATCATAAAGTATCAATTACTGTTGTTTGAGCTTGAAAGAAAGGGTATAATGTACAACATGTAACAAGAACTTTCATTCTTACCAAGCTCGTGGAGGTCCAGATGATATAAGAGAAGATCAAAGCAAGTTCCTTCTCAAATCCAACTTTGAACTCAACATTGAATCATGGATCCAAATCTACTTAAAACACTCATGAGTGTACAATTTGTGCCAAGATTTTTGCTTCTGGTCAAGCTCTTGATGGTCATAAGAGATCACACTCGGCTCCAGATAATCTTTATCGTCTTTGTTCAAACTTCTCCTTGATCAAAAAACAGAATAATTCTACACTTGGATCTAAACCTCCATCTTGAAGATGAAATTTATGATAATCTTAACTAAGCATTGAGTATTGTGTGATGCATTTGAAATTTTGGAGTCTTAAGTGAAATATGTTCAATTTATTCTTTGAATTCAAAGCTTAGTTATTCTTTTCATCCTCGGTTTAGATTGTCGAGGCTCTTAGAATAAGGCTAAGTGATGAACGATTATGGAGAAGCTAAATTCTACATACTTAATTGTTACCGATATGTTCTTTAAGTTGATGTTTATATTATTTTTTATTATTGAAATTGATTTTTTTTCAATAAATGGTTTAATAAAATCACAAATTTTGTAACTTTTAATAAATTAAGTAAATTAAATAATATCTAGTAGATTGTGACAATGTTAATTAAATATTATAAATATAACTATGTATAACAATAAGACTACTTATTTAAATTAATAATATCAAACATATTCATACATATGATCGATTAAAGCCTGATTGTACAGTGAAATAAATAATAAATTAATAAGTTAATTTGAATCATATTTTAAAATTATATTCATATGCAAATACTATTCAAACAAACACAATAAGAATTATTGCGTGCTAGAAAACCAGTTGTTGTAGAGTGAAAGTTTACGTCTTAGCTTTGTTGTGAAATCTAGCACACACACAGGTATTTAAAGAGTGAACAAAAAAAAATTTTACTGAAAATCTTGAAAGAGGAAAAAAATCCTGGCTAAAATCTTCTATCTTCCTGGCCTTGCCATTTCCTTAGCTAATTTTGCTAATCATCTTGCTATTCTCGGTTGAGAGACTCAAGGTTAGTGATTTTGATATCTTCATAAGCTAGAGAACTCGCCATAGAAACTAACTCAAGCTTGTTGATTTATAGATGCAAGTACTTGATTTATAATAAAAAATTACCAAAAATATGCAAGTTCAATACCTATGAAAATAACTTCTTCCAAACACGCCTAATGCTTCATATTAGCTTCATTATTATTCTTGGCATTTAATCCATATGATCATTATCCCTCCCTTGTGTTATGAAGATGATCGATTCACTCTTGCTCTTAGAAAATTTAGAGATTGGATTTGTTTGATCGATGAGGCTCCATCAAAATATATTTCCCAAATTTGTGATTTTCTCTTTCATGAATGAGCATAATTTGCTCATCGAAAAACCATCATTAGAGAAGAGTCCTCGGGGATAAGATGTGCAGAAAATCTAAGACTTATCCCTTCAGCTTTTGAAATGTATGTGATATGAAATTGCAAAAGCAATCGTCCATCTTGCCGTTTAATCAATCTTTGGTCTTGTCATCAAGTACTTGACGATCCTTGAGATGAGGGTAATCTTGTAAGATAACATATAATAAAACTTTTGGTGCAAAGATCAATGCTATGCTTCTCAGAGTATCTCATTTCGTTTTCTCCAAATGATATAATAAAGAGCATTCTCTTTGCCTTCTTCATTGTGTTATGTCAATAATGCTCCAAGGGACTCTTCTAATATAGTTGTGTATAGAATGAAAGGCTTCCTAGGAGTAGATCCTGCTAGGATTGATGGATTTAACATGTAGCTTTTAATACTAATGAAGGTTTCTTGGTACTCTTTGTCCCATTTGAATGGAGCATCCTTCTTCATTAACCTTGCAAACGGTTGATAGCGTCCTGATAAGTTTGATATAAATGATAGAGATGAATGTGAGTTGTCCTAAAGAATGGAGCTGGTAACTTTTGGTGGAGGTATCTCCATGATTTATGATTTTGATACCTCATGATGTACAATGTACTTGGTGAATTTTCTAGAGGATACCCCAAATGTACAATTTAGAGGATTCATCTTAAGATCATATTTTCTGATTCTCTCCAGTACAATTCTCAAGTCTTCGAAGTGGTTTTCAAGGTTTAGGATCTTCACCAAATCATTCGACATAACATTCACCTGATGAATCAACTCATTATGTCATATGGCTCTTTGGTATGTAGCTTTTAGCATTTTCAAGCCAAGAGCATGACTAACATTTTAATAAGTTTTACGATGTATATTTTTTATCTTGGTGCCATTTTGATTGTATCTAACGATCCGTCCATGAATGAGAATGTGTCATAGTTGGAAGTCTTGTCCACCAATAGTTGATATTGAAAGCGAAGTCATCTTTTGGGACTTATTTAGGTCAAGTCAATGCAGATGGATTTGATTTCTTCTTTCAAACCGAGACAATGTTGGCTATCCAATCCATACTTCTCTTCCGGATGAAGCTGCTTTGATTAGCTTCTTAGTTTACGCATTACTTTCTTCAATCTCCAATCTCATTTGCCTAGGAGCTTGCTTAATGGTGTTGCATAGTTTAATAGCTAGTTTTGAGCTGATACATCGGGGATAAGCGACATTTAGAATATATCTAGGAAAGCAATCCATTCATAAAGTAGCATTTTCTCTTCAACTTTCTCATCAGAAGGCTGCTGAAAGTTGGATGGGGATCATCCTACTCTAGGTTGACTTATTTAAGTTCATCCATAGTATTTTTGTCCACCATCTTCAAAGCTCTTCAGGTTTGTGCTTGGCTTCCACTTCTTCATCATTTTTAGGAAGAATTTCATAGGAATCATCTTCTTCATTACTAAGAGTTTCTATCTCACCTTCTATTATATTATAACAGACTCTATCTTGATGAGATTTCGAGATGAATCCCGCATTTAGTGACAAACTTATCACTTCTCCGATGCTTGAGGACTTCTTTGGTTCCACATCTTTATTAAAGATTTGAGTTCTATTTAGTAGTTCCAATATGAACTCCAAGCTTATGCATCATTCTTACATTTTTGTGGATAGTATATTAGTATTCTTGTTGGTTATCTCATTAGAACTTTTATGTTAGCGGGAAATTTTGAGGTGAGACTCTTGATTTGTAAAATAGAGTTCTTATTTGCCACTCTCACTCACACATCATAGAATGTTACCAATTATTCAATATTATGAACCTCCAGTGGAGTGATTTCTTTGAAGCATTGTTGAGGGATGGGTATAATTTTGAGTGAGTCATCTCACTCTGCCAACTAAGATATCCTCCTTGGTGCAACCATCTGAACTCTTTTTTCATAAGTAGATTCAAAATCATAGTCTGAATCAGAATCACTTATTTCATATTCTACTTTTCTTGAAAGCTTATAAGTTTCCTTAGGTTCGCCAGGCATATCTTCTTCTTCTTCTTCCATGTCACTTCCCAAATGAGGAACTGATTTTCCTGACTTAGGTGCAGAATCAAGTGTCGACATTGCCTTCTTTCTTCCTCTTTGCTTCTGCTCTTTCATTTTGTGAAATTGCTCTTTAGTTCCTGAAGTGGATGCTACCACTTCAAGAGGCTTTATTGGCTTAGGCTCTTTGAGGATGAAGTACTTTGCATCTTTAGATTTTTATTTCATTAAGAATGGTGAGGTTACAGAATTACTTCTTCTCCATCTTTCAAATATTTCATACATTAATGCATCGTTGATGGGACCATGCCATACTCATGCAGCCACGATCGGCCCAAGAGAGCTCTAAATGATGTATCAACATCAATTAGATAAAACTTGGCTTCTATATATAAATCCTTGAACTTGAGCAGGAGAATAAAAGAACCCAGAGTTTTCTGCCTCATTCCATTGAATCCATGAACCATCAGCTTGTCTCTCACAAGATGTTGGATATCTAGTGATAATCCTCTTAACACATTTAGACTCATAATATTGATAGAAGAACTGATATTAATCAATATTCGGCTGATCAAGATGCCATCACTCTCTGCAGTGACATATAAAGGATGGTTGTAATCTGCTCCCCAACATAAGATCCTCTTCAGAAAATGTGATTACTGGGAAATCTTGAGTTTGCAATACTTCGGTCATGCATTTCTTAGCAAACTAAGCTTCATAATTCTCCAAATCTTTAAGAGCTTGTATCAAAGTTTCTCGGAGGTCTTTTGATATCAGAGCCTCTACACCAAATTATGCGGTACCTTTCTGATGTGATAGAATATTATAATCTATCTTTTCGCTTAATTTAGGCTTCACTCTAGGATTTCTGGGAATGAAATCTCCGTTGACTTCAATTAGTTTGCCTTTGTCTTTGTTTGCATATCCCTTCTTTGATGAAGGTGGTAAGACTTTACCACTTCTCAACTGAACTTGGATAACTTTGTCTCGCTTAGATTCATCTGAAGAGGTAGTTTCTTCAAGTTCCCTTCTTATTCTAGAAGATTGGCCAAAAGGGTTAGACTCATTTTTCAACGTCATATGTTTCATACCTGATGATATCGATGTCTGACTCTTCTCCATCGGGAAAACATAGATCTTCGTCTGAATTGTTATTGTCTTGCCGAGTCATTAAATAAAATTCAGACACTATGATGCAGGGCATCATCGTCACCGTCATCGACATCATCATCATAAAGCTTAAATCCATGATTGGGCCTTTTGTTGTAATTTAAGTTATGTATTATTGGGCTTTTATATTTTGTATATATCTTGAGCTTATATGTATTGGGCTATTCTTATGTCATGGCCCATGAGTCATTGTAGTAGGTATGACACTTTGGGTAGGTATGGAATGAGTGGTAGGTTTGATAATGGTGGTAGGTTTGGTAGTAGGTGGTGGTAGGTGTCGTTATGATGGTGTTAGGTTTGAGTTTGGAGTTAGGTTTGAGTATTCTTAACTCTCTCTTTCAATTCTATAAATAGGGAGACTCTTGTAATGCTTGGTACTTGAATTTGGAATAAAAGATACCCTCTTAAATTCTTTTACTATTTTATGTATTTTCCTCTTGAGTGACGGACTACTTGAGTGTGTGAGCTCACAACCCTTAGAGAAGGACTTCTAAGGAAGAAATTCAATCTCCAGAATGACAGATTGTTTGTAGAGGTCGACTTCAACTTATCTGCTTCGCTACTAGTTATTTTAAATCTTTTATAGGTATCAGAGCTCACAACCCTTAGAGAAGGACTTCTAAGGAAGGAATGCGATCTCCACAACGGCTTTAGGTCGACTTCAACTTATTCACTTAAATCATGTTAGATCGTTCATAACTTTTGGTTATTTCTTTGCACTTATAAGATTCGATCTAGTGTGGTTAACATAACTTTAATCAAAATCTTTTCAACTTCTAAATTCATAATATTGTGAATGTGCTCAATAGTAGTGTGCATTTATCATTACTCTTTTGTGATTTAAGAATTATCGGTGTAATAAATAACATATCATAAAAAAGCATCTACATCATATTTGGTATCGTGAGCAAGTATGTTTCCTTGGGAACATCTTGTTCAGTATTGAGTTTTATTTTTGCATTAGAGTAATCTTGCAATTCATTGTTAAAAAAATCATACAAAATTTTTATCTAATTAGAGCATTTACTTACTTTTAATCATGTCTTTGATTTCATTACATTGCATTTTTTTAAAAAAAATTATTAATTAAGTATTTGCTTATATTAATATTTTTAAAAGAATATCATCATGTCAACTCATTAGTGGTCTTAGATATCAAGATCAATCCTTAGATGAAAAAATATGATTCCTATGAATTTTACTAGAAAAAATAGAAAAGCTTACCCTTATGCACCAACAAACCTTTAATGAATTCCAAAAAAGATTTGAAGCCTTAGAACAAAAAGTTGGTAGGCTTACAACACATTCACTAGAAACTAACCCAATCCTAGAACACCAACTTGAAGAGAGAGAAGGTCATCGTGTTGATCCCGTTCCTCTTCCTCTCCCACCTCATCCACATTCTCTATTAGACCCCAGTTATCGCCTAGGAACAACTTTAATGAATATCCACGAGTTTGATGAGGTACTTCCTCACCCACCTCATCGAATAGAAAGACAATTAAGACGAGATGAAGGTTATGCTCATCAAACTCCTTATGAGCATTATCCTCGACATTACAAAGAGCCATTATCTAATTTTGTTGCCCCACGACGTACATTTAGAGAACCTGATGATGTTATTCGTAGGGTTAAAATTGATCCACCTACTTTTGATGGTCAACTTGATCCTAAAATTTTTTTAGATTGGTTAGTAGACATGGACCAATATTTTGATTGGATGCATGGAAGAAAGACAAAGTTTTGCATGAAACTAGTCATGCTAAGACTTATTGGGTTAATCTCACATGAAAAATATCAATAATTAGGACAACCACCTATTGCTTCTTGGGATGAGATGAAAGAAATTTTAAAGCAAAAATATGTACCATTAAATTTTCATGATCAACTTATGGATGAAATATATGCTTAAACAAGGATCTTTAAGCATTTGTTGAGTATATGACACGGTTTGATGAATTGATGACCCGTTGTGATGTTAGAGGATCACCGCACAATAATCTCTAGATTTAGATGCGGGTTACAAAGCGATATTAAATGAAATGATAACTCGAGAAATTTATTCTCTTGAGAATGCATTTCGAGTGGCGACTCAAATTGAACAATATCTTAGATCACAACCTTATAAGCGATTCACAACTTCAACTCTCAATCGCGTGTTAACCCTCCTACTTTAGTAGTTCCTAAAGGACCTAGTGAAACA
Source organism: Cymbidium sinense (assembly GCA_021442155.1). NCBI lineage: Eukaryota > Viridiplantae > Streptophyta > Magnoliopsida > Asparagales > Orchidaceae > Cymbidium > Cymbidium sinense. Next base: position 75,498 of record JAKCPB010000288.1, on the reverse strand, counting down.
AAAGGAAAAGCTTTAGTGGGAACATCTAGCTCTAAGACTTCTAGCATTACTTATTTACATGTAATAAAATTGGTCACTATGCAAGTACTTGTCCTCGTCGAAACTTACACTTAGATTATGAAAATGAGGATCAACAAAATAAGAATAATGATAATCAAATTGCAGTTGACCCTTATGAAGAAGCTAGTGATGCGAAGAAGCATTAGATGAGTCTCATATAGTTGTTATGCATTGTGTGTTAACCCACGAGCTAATATTGATTGGAGGCATCAATTTTCCACACTTATTTTAAGAGTGGTGAAAAGATGTAAGTTAATCATTGATAATGGCAGTTGCATGAATGTTATTGCTACCTTTAGTTAGGATGAAGCTCCCAAAGACCCACCCACAACCTTATAAGGTTGCTTGGGTAGATAAGACCTCTATCTCAATGTTGTCTTGTACCCATTCAATTAGGAGAATATAATGATAAAATTTGGTGTGATGTTCTTCCGATGGATGTTGCTCATATACTTTTAGGTAGACCTTGGCTTTTTTGATATGGATGTCACAAATTATCTGATCTACATATGCTTTTAATTTTAAGGTAAGAGAATTATCTTAAACCTAAGCTTAAAGAGGTCACTCCACTTCAACCCCAAAATTCTTCTCCACCCATAGAAAAGAAATCCTACATATTATTAATAAACGTCAATTTCAACAAGAGATTAATGGGAATATCATTTTTGCATTAGTTGTCCTAACCTCAAAATCAACCTTGTGTTAAATCATTCTCATCAAAACATGAACTTTTGTTGGAATATCAAGATATTTGTCTAAAGAACTTCCAGTGAGCTTCCCCATTAAGAAGTATCCAACATGCCATAGAGCTAATTCAGATCATCACTCCCAAATTTGCCACATTATCGTATGAACCCAAATGAACATGCGAGCTAAAACAACAAGTTGATGATTTATTATCAAAAGGGTTTATCGGGAAAGTTTATCTCCATGCGTACGCTCTTCTTACCCCAAAGAAAGATGGTAGTTGGTATGTTTGTATAATAGTCTATAAATAAAATCACTATTAAGTATAGGTTTCCCATACCTAGACTTGATGACATGTTAGATATGATGGGTTTGGATCAATAGTTTTCTAAAATTGATCTTAGAAGTGGATATCATCAAATTCGTATGAGAGAAGGTGATGAATGGAAAATTGCATTCAAGACAAAAGATGGTTTGTATGAATGGCTAGTAATGCCTTTTGGATTGACTAATGCTCCAAGTACATTTATGCGAGTGATGACTCATATCTTACGACCATTCATTGGAAAATTTTTAGTTGTGTACTTTGATGATATTTTAATTTTTAGTCAAACTAAGAGCGATCATGAGAAACATTTACAAGTCTTTGAAGTGCTTCATGAAGAAAGACTATATGTTCACTTAAAAAAATGCTCATTTATGACATCTTCAGTAATCTTCTTAGGATTCATTGTTTCTTGTGATGGCATCTATGCTGATCCCGAAAAAATTAGGGTTATTCAAGAGTGGCCTACCCAACCACAATTCATGATGTTAGTTTTCATGGGTTAGCCACATTTTATCGAAGGTTTATTCATTTAGCACTATTATGGCCTCAATAACTCAATGTCTTAAAAAGGAGACTTTGTTTGGACAAAGGCAGCTGCTGATGCATTCTCTAAAATTAAAGAACTTTTAACAAGTCCACCGATATTACAATTGCCAAATTTTGACAAAGTATTTGAGGTATCATGTGATGCTTCTGGAGTTGGTATTGGAGGTGTTCTTAAACAAGAAGGTCATCCTATTGCTTTCTTTAGTGAAAAATTAAATGAAATGCATCAACGATATTCCACATATGACAGTGAGCTGTATGATGTCATCCAAACTTTATGTTATTGGTGACATTATCTTCTTTCATGATAATTTATACTTTATTCGATGTGGCTTAAATATCTAAACACCCAAAAGAAACTTAGTTCTCATGCAAATGGGTTCAATTTCTTCAAGAATATATGTTTGTTCTTAAACATAAATCGGTGTCGAGAACAAAGTTGGATGCCTTAAGTAGAATATGTACATTATTAAATACCATGAGTGTGAAGGTTCTTGGATTGAAAAGGTTAAAGATGATTATCTAATTGTAAAGATTTTCAACAAATTTTTGAATCTTTGAAATTTGATGTTTCAATTAATAGTCAGATTATCAAATCTGAGATGGCTATCTCTTTTGGCACATAGTAACTATGTATCCCGATTCATCACTTCAAATTTTCTTATTGAGGAAATTCATTCAGGAGGTATATCTGGTCATTTTGGTCATGATAAGATAATAGCTATGATGGAGGATATGTTCTTTTGGCCTAGTCTTAAGAAAGATGTTGCTTGTATCATTGCCCAATGTCGTACTTGCCAAGTAGCAAAAGTGGAAAAACAAAATTATGGTCTATACACACCACTCAATCCCACAAACCTTGGGAAGATCTTAGTATGGACTTCATCTTAGGATTACCTCACCGTATAATATTTTGACTCTATCTAGTAGTTGTTGATCGATTCTCTAAAATGGCACACTTCATTCCATGTTATAAGACATCGATGCCTCACATATAGACAATTTTCTTTCTTAGATAGTTAAACTTACATGGACTACTAAGACAATGTGTAATCGGCGTGATGTAAGATTTATGAGCTATTTTTGAAAACTTTATGGAAAAAGCTTGGCACAAAACTCTTATTTTCTACTGACTTACCACCCTCAATAGATGGACAAGCGAAGTTGTTAATAGAAGCTTAGGAAATTTACTTAGGTGTCTAGTGACCAATCATACTACTAGTTGGGACCTAGTTCTTCCTACTATAGAGTTTGCTTATAACAGTTCAATTAATAGGTCAACCGGTATGAGTCCTTTTGATATTGTAACTGGTTATGATCCAAGAAAACCAATTGATCTTGTTGAATTGCACACTGTATATAGGTCTAGTGCATTTGCATCTTCATTTGCACAAAGCATGCATGATTTACATGAAATTCAACAAAAACTCGAGTTATGATAAATATAAAGCTAATGTTGATGCACATAGATGATATGTAAAATTTAATGAGGAGATTTGGTTCTTGTTAAAGTTAGACACGAGATTTCCAATTGGAACTCTTAAGAAATTAACTCTCAAGAGATCAGTCCTTATAAAGTTGTAAGGAAGATAAATGATAATGCTTATGAAATAGATCTTTCAATGAATGTTGGAATTTCTCCAATATTTAATGTCTCAGATTTAATGTTGTACCATGGGCAAGCCACGGATGACACTATTTTCTCTGCAAATAGTACTGACATGTAGGTTCATACTTCATCACTAACTCCTATACCATCTCGTCGCTTAAGATCACATTGTCCAGATCAAATTTTAGAAGACCGATTATCATCACATCGATGGAGGCTCAAAGGTTTCTCGCTTGGAAAGGTCTTTCTCCATTGAAGATTCATGGCTTACATTTGATGAGTTACATCAACTAGACTCACAATTATTACAAAGAATACTTGATTTTCATTCTCCGAGGAGAATCCTTTAAAGCGGGAGTGCCGATGGCATCATCGTCCATCATCCATCATCATCATAAAGCTTAAATACATGATTGGGCCTTTTTTTAATTTTAAGTTATGTATTATTGGGCTTTTATATTTTGTATGTCTTGAGCTTATATGTATTGGGCTATTCTTATATCATGGCCCATGAGTCATTGTGGTGTATATCACTTTGAGTGGAATGAGTGGTAGATAATGGTGGTAGGTTTAGGCAGGTGGTGGTGTGTAAGGATGATGTTAGGTTTGAGTTTGGAGTTAGGTTTGAGTATTCTTAACTCTCTTTCAATCCTATAAATATGGAGACTCTTGTAATGCTTGGTACTTGAATTTGGAATAAAAGATACCCTCTTAAATTTCTTTTACTATTTTGTGCGTTTTCCTCTTGAGTGACAGATTACTTGAGTGTGTGAGCTCACAACCCAGAGAAGGACTTCTGAAGGAACGCGATCTCCACATGAGTAGACTTCAACTTATTCGCTATATTTTAAATCTATGTATAACTCACAACCCTGAGAAGGTAAGGAAGGAATCGACTCCACAACTGACCAGAGATCGACTTCAACTTATTCGCTTTCTGGTTATATTTTAAATCATTATGTTAGATCATTCATAACTTTTCGCCATTATTTTTTGCTCTTATAAGATTGAGATCTCTAGTGGTTAACATAACTTTAATCAAAATCTTTTCAACTTCATTATATTCATAATATTGTGAATGCGCTCAATAGTAGTGTGCATTTATCATTACTCTTTTATGAGGATTTAAGAATTATCGGTGTAATAAACAACATATCATAAAAAACACCCGTGTCCTACATCACACTAGCTCCTCAGGCTCTTCTTACTTTCCTGATAAAAATTTTGATGGGTTGGTTGAGTTTTTCTGACCATCCTTGTCATCTCGGAGTAATTGATGTTGAAGAATATCTGACATCATGTAGATAATTTGCCATGTTTCTATCAGACAAGACTCACCATTATCTGTTTCATCTTATTCAACAATGCGAAGTTTAGGCATGAAGTCTGCAAGCCTAAATGACTGTGTTGCCGGCTGGTGATACTCCTCTAGATTTTTAATGATCTTTTGAGTTGTAGTTCTCTTCTTGATCTTCCTTTTCTTAGCCAGCTTCTTTGATTTATGAGGTTTTGCGTTTAGTAGACTGCTTCTCATGTTGTGACAAAGTAGCCTTATCAGAGAAGCCCAAATACTTGGTTTAGGCATCTCTCTAAGTCCAATATAGGTTCAAGTGGTGATTTCCACTTAACACTAGGGATGTCTTTTTTAGTCAGATTTTCTTTTTTGGAGACCACTGTTTTCCATTCTTCAGTATGAACTAATTTCCTTAATTTTTGATTGAAGGAAGCCCTATGATTTTTGTAGATTTTCATTTAGTATCGCTGCTTGTACTAGAGTGACCGGGCTAAGACATTTTAATTTAGATTATAGTTTAACACATTATTTGCACTTATTTTATTTGTTGAGTTTTTATAATTTTCCAAACTTGATTATGCTCAATTTACATCAATTTTGATAAATTATGCTGATTTCAGTGTTTGTTGCTTTAGCCCTACTCATGCTTATTAGCTAGCATAGTAATCACCTCCTCATTTATATAAGAGTTATTAAACCCAATTTAGATTCATCCTTAGATTTTGAGTTTATTGCAAGTTTGTTATGAATTTAGCATTAGTCCCCCCCCTCAATTCCAATTAAAGCTTATTTAATTTTGAGGAATTTGTTAGAAAAGAGAACTCACTTTATCGCTTTAATTTAAGCCCTAGAGAATTACAATTAAAGTCGTGAGTTTAATATTAGCCTCCCCCAAATTTCACTTTGACTTTAAATGAATGTTCTATTCTTTTCAAAATTTTCTTTAAAGGCTCCCCCCCTTTTTTTTTTATTTGACACTTTTAATTTAAAATTAGCTGCAGGTTTCCTTACTTAGCATTCTTAAGTTAGTTCATTTCACTCTCCCATTTTTGTAAGTCAAAAGATTTGACACAATCTCATCCCCGCAGGGGAGCTACACCTCAGTTTTGGCCTACCACGCTGTTTAACGAGTGATGTTTTGTGACACTAAAGCTGACTTTCATCTCATCGTGTCCTGTTGAGCACGACGAGATCTTTGAACCTGAAAGAAGGCATACAATGTAATATATATTCATCCCCCCTTTTTCTCTAAGTCTGGAAATTAGACAATTTTGACAAAGATTTCGCTAGGGGGAGCTTTAATCTAACATGTGTTAGCTTACCTACACCAAAGCGTGTGAAAAGGCGGTTCTGTGACACCACGACTTATTTTTCATCTCTCTCATGCTTAAATGAGGTCTTCAAAAAAAAAAAAACACATATATATATATATATATATATATATATATATATATATATATATATATATATATATATATATATATATATATATATATATATATATATATATATATATATATATATCACATTCACAAATCCTGATGTTGACCCATTTTTGCATGCAAGTCCAGCTAAAATGGTCGTAAATAAAGAAGGGCAAGAATATGACGAAAAAAGGAAGAAGAATTCACCTATTGATGATGTTCTTCCCGCATGGTTTATGAAATAGAATGGCTAAAGAGGTGCGATGCCGAAAATTGAAGGAAGAATTCGCCTGTTGACAATGTCTTCCCCGATTTATGGCAAAGTGAAAACGGGACGACTAAAGCGAGGGGTGAGATGATGAAAATCGAAGGAAGAATTTGCCTGTTGACGATATTCTTCCCCGATTTACGGCGCAGTAAAAATGGGAGGGCTAAAGCGAGGGAAGCAATGGGGAAAATCAAAAGAATAATTCACATATTCATCCCGACACGCGGAGTTAAGCTTCATGGGCGGATGCGTAAACACTGACTTGGATTACCTGAACAGGTTGACATGTACGGTGGAATAAGGCAGATAGTTGGTAGGTGGTGGTCAGAATGGGTCGGTCTGTCCGCACAACCCCTGACAATGCGTTCTGATCTATGCTGGCAGAAAGCAGAACTGGAAGAGGCATGGTGCGAGATGGCATGTCTAGCCCAGGAACGGGCCCGGAGCCGGGGTTTGCGAGCGGATCCGAAGCGTGAGACCGGCGAACGCGGGCCGACGCGAGATGGATGGATGGGCGCAGAACGGACCAGCCCACGAGATCGGCAGGAGGTCCGGCAGAAAACGCGCGCACGCGGTTTTATGAAATGACCGGAAGCGTCCGTCGCCGACGGATCGGTGTGGTTGGGTTGGCCGCACGGTTAGCGACAATACGTGGTTTACCAACGCCGGGCTCGGATGCGGATGGATGGCGCATGCGTCGCGGCGAGCGAGAACAACGTCGAGGTTGTCTTGGCTGATGCAATGTCTGAGGGAATTACCAAGCAAGTGTTTCCTTGGACGAAATGAGAGAGAAACATGAGAATAGGAGGAATGGGGGGGAGTAGTTTTCTTTCAATTTTTAATTTCTAAAAACTATGAGCAACCATGAGGGGAATTTTGAAATTTTTTAATAAATTTTGAATTTATTAAACAGTTTAAATGTGGATTTCATGTATAAAATATATATCAATATATATATTCCATTATCAAATGAACCCATTATCGTTTCCACAATCGTCTGGCCAGCAAATTGAAGAATCAATTTCAGCTCAAAATGCGCGTTACCTCTTTCAACTGCTCAATTTTTGCTCAGACTTGTCCGAATTGAGTGTGAATAGTCTCACTTGATAGATTTTAATATTTTGAAGCTAATGGTGCTATCAATTTCATGAACAGAGATCATTTGACTTGCTGGCCGAACTATCTCACATATGACAACTTGAGCGCTTGATCGGTTGCTCATCAAGTCATAAAATATTTATATTCTGACCAATTTCGATATTCTGAATGTGATGACAAAGTCTGTTCATCGATCAAAAGTCATTTGAGTTGATTTTGGTGATGTCCAGTGCGCTTAAGCCTCGATTTGGGCACTACCACTTCAAATCGTTCGACATTTGTGTAAACTCATCTGAATTAAGCACACGGACAGTCTCATTTGATAGATTTTTGATGTTTTAAAGCTAATGGAGCAATAAATTTCATAAACAGAGATCGTTTGATCATTATCACTGCTTCCTGACTCCGATATATGTGTCGACACATTAATAGCTTGAGCGCTTAATCAATTGATTGTTAGATTTTGCAATATCTATATTCGATCAATTTTGACATTCGAACATGATGGTGAAGTCTGCTCATCGAAGGTCATCTGACCATTTTGGTGATGTCATATTCATTTTGAACCCATTTGTGCACTTTTGCTTCCTGTCCTTGAATTTAAATGAGTTTGTCTTGATTTATGACACATATGTGGAGGTCAATAGCCCGATCTAGATCCCATGGTTCCATCATCCTGAGTTATTGTGGTCCCTAGCCTACTTAGTCAGAGGAGATAGTCAACCCAACCTGATAGAAGGATCATTGTCAGCAGCCATGAATTGTATCGTCCAAGTAATCCTTATAGACCTGAGGTAGAGTTTATCTAAGAAGATAAGCTTAAGTGCACCTTAACTGATAGAAGACTTTTTGCCTTATCAAGTATACCCTATGATTCACATCTCAAGGTACAGAGTCATTGGCTACGTCATGGTCAAAATATAATGGTGTTATTTGGTGACAACCACTCGTTAAGAGGACTATGATCGTAACTACATCATATGTGGAGTCTACTGACAAAGCTACCCAATCAGAGGACACAGACCACATCCTTGCTAGCATGAGATTGATTGAGAGTGAATATAAAAATACACTTGACTTGACTTTGGCTCCTTTGTGAGCTAGAGTTTTCTTAATTTTCCATATACGATAAAGAATTGCAAAAGATGGATTAAGTTTTAACTTTAAGTCTTTAAATATTGAATTTCATTTAAGCATTTAACACTTAATAACATGTTGTACTTTGCATTGAATTGATACTTAATTTTTATTAACTTGACTTGAAATTTTAAACATATGTTGATAGTAATATCCCCTACAGTTGAAATCTTCATTCAACACACCCATCATCGGGGTAGTTTATTGTTTCAATGCTTTCATCCTAATTAATTTAAATAGAGGATCGATCTCATGTCATGTAATTAGCTTCTCAAATATTTTAATAAGTTGACATTCTTATAATAATATTATTAGATTTTAGGTTTTGTTAACTTAACTCCGCAGAATCAACCGAATCAACAAGCATAGCATCCTCAGACACTAAGTTTAAGCATTCAACATAGTGTTGGGGCTCATGCGAGTGTTTAGACTTAATTGCATGAATTTGAAAAAAAATCAAATTGAATTGAATATTGCTTTATATTTCGTACAAGAGTTCATTTCTTTCAAATAATCGCACAAATTCTGAAGCACTTAAATTGAGTGATAATTGGCTTGATAATTTATGCAAAATTAATATATTTGAAACTTATTTAGAATTTAAGCCAATACCTTGTCTGCATAGTGTCAATGTATGGTACACGGTGGCATCGACACTTTAGTTTTTGTGATTTAAGCAATACACCATTTCATCTATATTTAGTGCTCAACTTGCCATATTTGAAATGTTCAATTGAAGTTCTAAGAATTTCACCATGTCCTTGTCTAGTAAGCAAGTCATCCAGTCCCTTTGGAGTCTTGCAGAAGCTTAGTGATGAGTTATCGAGTTCAACAGAAGGCTAACTTCATTCAACACTATAATTTCAATATTCAATAAAGAGCCTTGTTAATGTTAGGGCTATTAAGCGACTCTTTCTTTTTTGATGAGTGAACTATCAATCATTATGTAGATTCACTTTAAAGTTTGATTTGAACTCATTCCCATTTGAAAGTTGGATTTCAAGCTTAATGCATGCTTGTTATAAATATTGTGTGAACATCAAGTCTTATTTGCATTTGATCTGGGCTCTTGACTATTTCAATGCATGATATAACATAAGCCACATGTTCATTTAGATCTATTCTTGGATCAACTAATCTTTACATCTCATTATAACTCATGAGGTTATCAAATGACATTTTACTTGTAAGTGAAAATCAATTTCATTGCAAATGCCATTTGTGATTGTTAATAAGTCATTCTCTAGCTCGTAAGAGCTATTTTGTTCACTTGCAACTCGGTTTCTATCTTGCTAATCTTGTCTCACATATTCATTTTCATCCACAATCATTCTCACTTAGCTCATTATCATATGATATTAATATTCATTAAGCTCATTTGAATTCAATTTTTTGAATTTATTTTGTTTTAGGACTTTATGTTTCATAATTAATTTTAAATTTAAGTCCCAAAAAATTGACAAAATTTGGGCAACCTCCCGGCATCATCCCTGCATAAGAGGCTGCTTTGGGAGTTTGGGCCTACTCACCGCGCTACAAAGAGCATGTATAAGTGGTATAAACCACAGCCTAAGTATCTTCTTCCTTACCATGCTACAAATAGCGTGTATAGGTAACCAACACAAAAAAAATCATGTCATTTTTTCCATCGTGTCGCTAGTGTTAATGAGTTTTCCCGTCGTCTTTATAAAGAAAGCGTGTTACTCATGCATCAAATGCCTCACAATTGAGATTTGAGGAGTATTCAAGTTTGACTCTTTTTTTAAGGTTTGGAAGCTTCTTTCATCTCATCAACCCATTCATCTTGAATGTGAGAAGTCCATAAGATGATTATCATGTATGAGGATGATGATATTCTTATATGATTCCTCAATTCCTCCGAATTGTGGTATTTTCCTTTAACCTTTGTTCCTTCAATAGCGATCCCTTCCTCACTTGTCTCATCCTCTTCTTTGAACTAAAATTTGCGACAAGAATAGCTTAAGAACTTCGGTTGATCTTTGGGCTCCCACTTTGACGGGAAAAATCCATGGTTTGATCGGTCTTTTAGGGACTTCAGGTTGTGGTTTTCTGAGCTTCCTTTTAATTACCTTCCCAATTTTGAGTCCGACCTTTATTGTATCTAATCTCCATTAAAGATAGTAGATGCAAAAGAATGATTAAATTTGAATGATAGTCCGTTGATTCCTCCATAAAATGCTTCCAACAAAGGCAACTATAAAAGCAACGATGCTTTTCCAAGCAGTAAAAGAGGCCTCTATATATGCGAGATACAAATCTGCGACATCTTATTGCAATATCGAGTCTTCTATATCTGGTTTTGAGGAGAATGTAGTTCTGTGGCCTTGGTAGAGTTGTGCGTTATAGATGAAGCGGCGAGAGATGAGAAGCAGCTTGGGTTCACTCATAGGGAGGAAAACCAAGAGGTTGGGCTGCTGGGTTAGGCAGATCTTTGGCGCGATCCACTCTGTTCTTGCGAGAGGAGATGGGCGGAGAAGCGAAATGGGGAGCCCTGGGTTGAGACTTCGCTAGTTGAGATGAGGGAGTTGCGAGAGGCGGGTGTTCCACGTGAGAGGAGGCAATGAACCATGCAAATAGGCTGACCTCCACATCGTCCATAAGTCAGTCAAGCCCACAAGTCTAATTTGATGGACTTGAGCGACAATGCAAATCGAGTCAAAATGCACTTGGCGTCATAGAAAATGGTCAAAAATGATGAAAGACTTTGTCGTTGCATTGTATGAAATTGATCATAATATAAATATTATAAATTCTAACGATCAATCGATTAAACACTCCTATGATGTAGAATGGATATGAGTGAAAACCAACGATATTGAACATCCTGGTTTAAATACGCAATTAGCTTAACATGAAAACTATCAATGAGATTATTCATACAAAAGATAGTGCTGATGAATAATCGGTATTGATACAAATCATGAAATATCTTTCGCCATAAATGGTGAAACGGACTTTCCTATCACATTAATGTTTAAATTGGTGATATAAATATTGCATAACTTACTGATGATCATCGTGCTTGCTATGTCGAGTCAAGAGGCATTAGTCAAAACGACATTGCTAAATTATCATACCATTAACTTTGAAACGTTGAAATATATCAAATGAGATTGACCATGCTTAATTTGAGTGCATTACAAATGTCGAATAATCGTGATAATAAATCAGCTAAAATACACTAGAATGCTAATGACCTAATGATGAGCGGACTTTCTTATATGTTATCTAAATTGATTATAATATAAATAATGCACTACTTGATCAATCAAGCTCAAGTCATCAATATGTGTATGTATATGTCGGTTGAGGCAATGAGGATCAACGACCTATGTTATTTTCAGCTTTGAAATATCGAAATATACCAAGTGATCTTACTCAATTGATGAGTGCACGAATGAAGCTCAGCGATCGACATTTATTTAAATTAACTCAATTTGATTTCAAAAACAACTAATGATGCCTTGGCTGAGCATTTTTGCGTTGAATATCGAAATAACCTTGAATCAACTTATATATTGACCATATAATAATGTCGGCATAAAATTCATTTTAAAATTGATTAATATTTAGAAAATTAATTTAAAAAAAAGTCTATTAACTCCCAATAACTCAAACCTAATCCTAATGTATGATCTTTGACCCGCTCCTCCTCCATGCACTATTCGCATGCAACCACTCTTGCGCAAGCTTCCTTCAATCGTCTCCCTTCCTTACAACCACAAGCAACACAAGGAACCTCTCTCTGCCTCTTTTCTCTCGTTAGCTCTTCCCCCATTAGCCACATTATTTTGAGAAAATATTAGATACGGAGTCCTGTATGTAATTTTGCATCCGTATTCCAACCATAATGTGACATAATGTGACATGGGCTCATTTATATTTAAATTTTATTTAAAAATATATAAAAAATTATTTAAACTTACGTGTTCAAATTTTATTAGAGTCCGGATACATCCGGACTCCGCATGTTCTCCGTGTTCAGCTTCTCTGTGAAGGCTTGCAAACGAAGGGCGACAGAGTAGTCGGCCTTGATTGGGCATCCGGTGACGAACGCCGGCTCCCATAGTCAAGACACGTATGTGAGACATGCATGTTCGTTCTTGAAGGAGGGGGTTGGCGGCCTGCGTCTCTTGTTTTAATGGGAACCCAGGAGCAGGCTCCTTCCCCTCCATCTCCTCTGGCTGCCAGTTATCCACCTGCTTCAGACGATCTCTTTGTTGCAATTTGTCCGGAGGCCCTCACGCCTTTGACCAGCCCCTGGCTCGATTCTTCTCCCTCTCATCCCAACCGAGAAGGTTCTTGAGAAATGTCAACTTAGAGAAGCTGTCCTGGAGAAAGGAAGCAGCCTAGATTCACTAGTTGTTGAAGATGGATCAAACTGGAGCATGGGATAGCGACAGTTATTTTGCTTGGGTTGGGCGCTGTTGAAGAAAAGCCGCATATTGGTGCTTGATGAGGCCACAACATCAATCGACAATGCCACTGATGCCATCCACCAGAAGACTATAAGAAATGAATTTGCAGATTCCGCAGTCATTACTGTTGCCCATAGAATTCCAACCGTAATGGATTGTAATAAGGTTCTTGTCATTAGTGATGGCAAGTTGGTAGAATATGATGAACCTGTGAAACTCATGAACACAGAAGGATCTCTGTTTCGGGAACTTGTCAATGAATATTGGTTCCACACTACAAATGCAAATATGTAGTTAGCACAGAGGAAGTGCCATCTCCCCTATATATGAAGCATAAGTCTTCTTCAGTAGCTGTTTGTGAATTCAAATTAAATTTCTGTAAGTTTTGTGCTCAGAGTTTACCTTGCAGATTGCAGATGTTGAGAATGTGCTTATGAGCTTGTGACGAAGACTTCAGTGCTTCTTTATTGTTGCTCATCAGAATTGTGAGAGCTTTGCAGGATAGAAGTATAAAAGGAATTTATGATTATGATGACGACAACTTTCCAATCTTTAAACAACTGATGAAACACTGATTAATAATGAAAGATTACTGGGTTGTAGTGCTAAATTGGGTAGTAGCAATGATGAGAATGCTTTTGAAGTATTTAGAAAGACAGATCTTTCCTTTTCTTGTTAAAAATCAGTGCGATAGAGATGCAGAATCAGGGGAACTCATGCTACTGCATCATTTGCTGCTATTGATGGGCTTACTCCTAGTTTGTCAATACTGTCAATATTCAATGAGCATTCTGATTAGCTTCCAATCTGGGCCAATATTTCAACAAAATTGTCTTTTTCTTCATTGGTTTTCACAAAATTCTATTTGTCCATATCAGTTTATCTTCTAGTGCATGAGAGAACTATTAGGATTATAACATGATATTCAAATAGAATCAAGTTTAATGGCTGAAATCATCAAACCATTAGGAAAAAAAAGAATTTGCAAATATAAGAAGCTGAAATAAATTTTTTTTAAAAAAAATTACTTCATCTGTTTCTGAAAGAATAATAGTAAAACAGAAACAACACATAGTAAGATTCTTACCAACCCTTATTAAAAGTCAGTACTATGTTGAATTGTAAGCATGGAGAAGTAGTGTCTTATCTTGTTAGAGAATTTAATGAGATTATTTTTTTCAGCAAGCACTTATATTTCTTGAAGGTTTGAAAATTAACCAATGATTGTTGGTGATGATTCAAAGCGACCAAAAGTTTTCTAAAATTAAAGAGAAGATTTTCTAACTTATTTGAAAATAATATATTATCTTATGATCTCATCATTATCATTATTTTTATCTAATTATTTAGAATTTGCTTTAGAATCATTTCTCTCATGATTCATATTTTACTAAATAAGCTTTGATATAATCATTTCTATCAAGTTCAACTTTTGATCTCAATGTGCTTAAAACTCTTGTTGAATTTCATAATTTATTTAAAGAGGCATCATTCTCATTACTAATCTAAGTATACTTATTAGTTGAATTCAAGAAGAATAATGTTTAGTACTTGAATAAAATAGTTATATTATATTGCAAATCTTCTAGTCCTAAAATTTTTTAATGATTTAATGATTGGATATACAGTCACATTATCATTTTAGACTCTTACTTAGTGCTAAAATATCAAAAATTTTAAATGATGGATTGAACAACATAACATTTTTCAAATAATAATAATAAAAAAAAAAGAATATAAGTATGTGCACTTAAAAGTACTGATTTTATTAAACCATTTACTAAAAAAAACCAGTTCCAATTTCTAATAAAAAAATAATATAAACATCAACTTAAAGAAACGGATCGGTAACAATTAAGTATGCCAACAATTTAGCTTCTCCATAATCCTTCATCACTTTAGCCTTATTCTAAGAACAGATATCTAAGCGGATGAAAAGAATAACTACCGTTTAATTCAAAGAACAAGTGGAACATATTTCACTTAAGACTCATAAATTTCAAATGCATCACACACAATACTCAATGCTTCCGTTAGGATTATCATAAATTTCATCTTCAGAGTTGGAAGGTTTAGATCAAGCTTATAATTATTCTTTTTATTTGATTCTTGAAGGAGTTTGAACAACGAAGAAACAACATGTCTTAGGCATGTGATCTCTTATGATACCAAGAGCTTGAGAGCAAAATCTTGCCACAAATTGAGCACTCATGAGTGTTTTAATAGATTTGGATCCATGATTCAATGTTGAGTTCATGATTCAGGATTTGAGAGAAGAAACTTGCTTTGATCTTCTTATGACTTGCTCTGTGACCTCCAAGAGCTTGGTAAGAATGAAAGCTCTTGTTACATGTCGTACACTTATACTTGTCTCTCTTTAGACTCAAAATGCAGAATTGGTTATCAAGAATTTGACTTCTTTTGGCTGGAGAAAACTCATCATATGGAAAAGATTGAACCTTTTGAGCTCATTCATTGCAATTATAGTTTGGAAAAGGTTGATCCTTTTTGGGCTCATTCATTTGAAAATCTACGATCGGATCTCTTCTTCTCCACCTCCTTATGAACTATTGAAAATTGAATCACATGATGCTCTAGAGCATCATCGATTAAGCACCTTCCTTCTACTCATTGTCACTCAACAATGAATGTGATTCCTCTTCTTAGCCTCCACTCTCGAAAAAAAACAACTGATAACCGTCATTGGTTAAACATTCTATCTTCTCCCTCCTCATAACTTCCGTTACTCTTTAAAGCCTTCTCCTTTTCCTCCAATTCTCATCCTTTTCATTATCTTCCACTTGAGATCATCTCTGTCATCTCAGAATGGCATTTCATATTAGAAGAAAAAAATACTACAAGAAGAATCTCTTGGTTTATTTGTCGAATATCCTTCTCTTTCTCCTTGATTTCATGACTTCTTGGATTCTCTCAATCCATATCATTTGGTCCTCTTCAAATTTGAGAATGAAACCTCATGTGTACTCCCAACAATCTTGGACTGGGAAGCATTGTCCACAAACTTTAGCTTCTCCATTGCAAAAGACAAAGCAATGAAAAAAGGGTTTCAATGTGGAAAAAAACTTGAACTCAGCGGTCTCAATGATAGATGAAATTTTTTGAATCCTTTGCTTTGAAACGATCCGAAAGAAAAAGAAAACTTGCAATTTTGTGACCTTGATGAGATGAGATCAACCATACATCAACATTACATAAGCTTTCATTCGCTTCTTCTCTTCAGAACTCATATCCTATTTTGAAGTGGCTCTCATTTCCTAAAACCGAGATGGACTAATTCTCCTTGGTTTGTTTGATGAAATCCATGAGTAAAGCAAAATTAGCAAAAGCGGAGGAGAGTATCTAACAGGTAGCAAATTGAGGACACTTACATGATATAGCCCTTCCACTTCTTCATCATTTTTAGGAAGAATTTCATAGGAATCATCTTCTTCATTACTAAGAGTTTCTATCTCAGCTTCTATTATATTATAACAGACTCTATCTTGATGAGATTTGCAGATGAATCCCAGACCTTTAGTGACAAACTTATCACTTCTCCGCGATGCTTGAGGACTTCTTTGGTTCCACATCTTGTTAAAGATTTGAGTTCTATGTTTAGTAGTTCCAATATGAACTCCAAGCTTATGCATCATTCTTCACATTTTCTGTGGATAGTATATTGGTATTCTTGTTGGTTCTATCTCATTAGAACTTTTATGTTGAGCAGGCTGTTCGAAATTTTGAGGTTGAGACTCTTCAGATTTGTAAAATAGAGTTCTTATTCCGGCACTCTCACTCAACAACATCACATAGAATGTTACCAATTATTCAATATTATGAACCTCCAGTGGAGTGATTTCTTTGAAGCATTGTTGAGGGATGGGTATAATTTTGAGTGAGTCATCTCACTCTGCTAAGTAAGATATCCTCCTTGGTGCAGCCATCTGAACTCTTTTTTTATAAGTAGATTCAAAATCATAGTGCAATCGAATCACTTATTTCATACTCTTTCTTGAAAGCTTATAAGTTTCCTTAGGTTCACAGCATATCTTCTTCTTCTTCTTCCATGTCACTTCCCAAATGAGGCGATTTTCACGACTTAGGTCTAGAATCAAAATTTCGACATTTTCTTCCTCTTTGCTTACGCTCTTTCATTTTGTGAAATTGCTCTTTAGTTCCTGAAGTGGATGCTACCACTTCAAGAGGCTTTATTGGCTTAGGCTATTTGAGGATGAAGTACTTTGCATCTTCATAGATTTTTATTTCATTAACGGAGAATGGCGGTAGGTTACTAGGAATTCTGAATTCTTCTCCATCTTTCAAATATTTCATACATTAATGCATCGTTGATGAGACCATGCCATACTTATGCAGCCACGATGGGCCCAAGAGAGCTCTAAATGATGTATCAACATCAATTAGATAAAACTTGGCTTCTATATATAAATCCTTGAACTTGAGCGGAGAATAAAAGAACCTTTTTACTTCCATTGAATCCATGAACCATCGACTTGTGTCTCAAGATGTTGGATATCCAGTGATAATCCTCTTAACACCTTTAGACTCATAATATTGATAGAAGAACTGATATTAATCAATATTCGGTTGATCGAGATGCCATCACTCTCTGTAGTGACATATAAAGGATGGTTGTAATGCTCCCATAAGATCCTCTTTAAAATGTGATTCTTGGAAAATCTTGAGTTTACAATGCTTGGTCATGCATTTTCGAAACTAAGCTTCATAATTCTCCGAATCTTTAAGAGCTTGTATCAAAGTTTCTCGGAAGTCTTTTGATATCAAGAGAGCCTTGTACACACTTAATTTGGTAGAATATTATAATATATCTTTTCGCTTAATTTAGGCTTCACTCTAGGATTTCTTGGAATGAAATCTCTGTTGACTTCAATTAGTTTGCCTTTGTCTTTGTTTGCATATCCCTTCTTTGATGAAGGTGGTAAGACTTTACCACTTCTCAACTGAACTTGGATAACTTTGTCTCGCTTAGATTCATCTGAAGAGGTAGTTTCTTCAAGTTCCCTTCTTATTCTAGAAGATTGGCCAAAAGGGTTCATTTTCAACGTCATATGTTTCATACGATGATATCGATGACTCTTCTCCATCGGAAAACATAGATCTTAATCTTATTATTGTCTTCCAGTCATTAAACAAAATTGATTATGATCAGGGCATCATCGTCACCGTCATCGGCGATCATCATAAAGCTTAAATCCATGATTGGGCTTTTTATAATTTAGTTATGTATTATTGGGCTTTATATTTTGTATGTCTTGAGCTTATATGTATTGGGCTATTCTTATGTCATGGCCCATGAGTCATTGTAGTAGGTATGACACTTTGGGTAGGTATGAAATGAGTGGTAGGTTTGATAATGGTGGGTTTGGTAGTAGTGGTGGTAGGTGTAGTTATGATGGTTAGGTTTGAGTTTGGAGTTAGGTTTGAGTATTCTTAACTCTCTCTTTCAATCCTATAAATAGGAAAACTCTTGTAATGCTTGGTACTTAATTTTGGAATAAAAGATACCCTCTTAAATTCTTTTACTATTTTGTGCATTTTCCTCTTGAGTGACGGACTACTTGAGTGTGTGAGCTCACAACCCTTAGAGAAGGACTTAAGGAAGAAATTCAATCTCTGATTTTGTAGAGGGAGACTTATTCTTGCTTCACTACGTTATTTTAAATCTTTTATATCTCACAACCCTTAGAAGGACTTATCGATCTCACAACTGTTTGTAGAGGTCGACTTCAACTTATTCCTCGGTTAGTTTCATTCTGTTTGATCTCATAACTTTTCGCTTATTTCTTTGCACTTATAAGATTTAGATCTCTAGTGGTTAACATAACTTTAATCAAAATCTTTTCAACTTCCCTAAATTCATAATATTGTGAATGTGCTTAATAGTAGTGTGCATTTATCATTACTCTTTTATGAGAATTTAAGAATTATCGGTGTAATAAATAACATATCATAAAAAGCACCCGTGTCCTACATCATATTTGGAATCAGAGCAAGTATGTTTCTTTAGGAACATCTTGTTTAGTATTGAGTTTTATTTTTGCATTAGAGTAATCTTGCAATTCATTGTTAAAAAAAGTCATACAAAATTTTTATCTAATTAGAGCATTTACTTACTTTTAATCATGTTTTTTGATTTCATTACATTGCATTTTTTAAAAAAATTATTAATTAAGTATTTGCATATATTAATATTTTAAAAGAATATCATCATGTCAACTCGTAGTAGTCTTAGATATCAAGATCAATCCTTAGATGAAAACATGATTCCTATGAATTTTAGTAGAAAAAATAGAAAAGCTTACCCTTATGCACCAAACCTTTAATGAATTTTAAAAGATTTGAAGCCTTAGAACAAAAGTTGGTGGCTTACAACACATTCACTAACCCAATCCTAGAACACCAACTTGAAGAGAGAGAAGGTCATCATGTTGATCCTGTTCCTCTTCTCTCCACCTCATCCACATTCTCTAATAGACCGTTATCTAGGAACAACTTTAATGAATATCCACGAGTTTGATGAGGTACTTCCTCACCCACCTCATCGAATAGAAGACAATTAAGGCGAGATGAAGGTTATGCTCATCGAACTCCTTATGAGCATTATCCTCGACATTAAGAGCCATTATCTAATTTTGTTGCCCATGACATTACATAGAGAACACGATGATGATGTTATTCGTAGGGTTAAAATTGATCCACCTACTTTGATGGACTTGATCCTAAAATTTTCTTAGATTGGTTAGTAGACATGGACCAATATTTTGATTGGATACCCATGTCGGAAGAAAGACAAGTTCGTTTTGCATGAAACTAACTAATGCTAAGACTTATTGGGTTAATCTCACATGAAAATATCAATGATTAGGACAACCACCTATTGCTTCTTGGGATGAGATGAAAGAAATTTTAAAGCAAAAATATGTACCATTAAATTTTCATGATCAACTTATGGATGAAATGACTACGCTTAAACAAGGATCTTTAACCATTGTTGAGTATATGACACGGTTTGATGAATTGATGACCCGTTGTGATGTTAGAGAGGATCACCGCACAACAATCTCTAGATTTAGATCTGGGTTACGAACTGATATTCGTAATGAAATGATAACTCAAGAAATTTATTCTCTTGAGGATGCATTTAGAGTGGCGACTCAAATTGAACAATATCTTAGATCACAACCTTATAAGCGATTCACAACTTCATCTACAAACAACTCTCAATCGTGTTAACCCTCTACTTTAGTAGTTCCTAAAGGACTAGTGAAACAAAAGGAAAAGCTTTAGTGGTAACATCTAGCTCTAAGACTTCTAGCATTACTTGTTTACATGTGATAAAATTGGTCACTATGCAAGTACTTGTCCTCGTCAAAACTTACACTTAGATTATGAAAATGAGGATCAACAAAATAAAATAATGATAATCAAATTGTTGACCCTTGAAGAAGCTAGTGATGCAGAAGAAGCATTAGATGAGTCTCATATAATATGTTATGCA
The DNA here is from genome assembly GCA_021442155.1 of Cymbidium sinense. Classification (NCBI taxonomy): domain Eukaryota; kingdom Viridiplantae; phylum Streptophyta; class Magnoliopsida; order Asparagales; family Orchidaceae; genus Cymbidium; species Cymbidium sinense. Next base: position 55,071 of record JAKCPB010000288.1, on the reverse strand, counting down.
TTGTGTGTTAGCAACCCACGAGCTAATATTGATTGGGAGGCACATCAATTTTCCACACTTATTTTAAGAGTGGTGAAAAGATGTGTAAGTTAATCATTGATAGTGGCTTGCATGAATGTTAGTGCTATCTCTTTAGCTAGGATGAAGCTCACCCCAGAGACCCACCCACAGCCTTATAAGGTTGCTTGGGTAGATAAAACCTCTATCTCTATATCTCAACGTTATCTTGTACCCATTCAATTAGGAGAATATAATGATAAAATTTGGTGTGATGTTCTTCTGATGGATGTTGCTCATATACTTTTAGGTAGACCTTGGCTTTTCGATATAGATGTCACAAATTATGGGCGATCTAATACATATGCTTTGAATTTTAAGGTAAGAGAATTGTCTTAAATGCAGCTAAGCCTAAAGAAGTCACTCCACTTCAACCCTAAAATTCTTCTCCTCCCATAGAAAATAAATCCTTACATATTATTAATAAATGTCAATTTCAACAAGAGATTAATGGGAATATCATTTTGCATTAGTTGTCCTAACCTCAAAATCAACCTTGTGTTAAATCATTCTCATTCAAAAGTACATTAACTTTGTTGGAATATCAAGATATTTGTCACGAAGAACTTCTAGTGAGCTTCCCCATTAAGAAGTATCCAACATGCCATAGAGCTAATTCTTGGATCATCACAAATTTTCCACATTATCGTATGAACCCAAATGAACATGCGAGCTAAAACAACAAGTTGATGATTTATTATCAAAAGGGTTTATCGGGAAAGTTTATCTCCATGCGTGCCTTCTTCTTACCCCAAAGAAAGATGATAGTTGGTATGTGTAAATAATTAGTTTGTTACATAGTGACTGACATATATATGATGGATCAATAGTTCTCTAAAATTGATCTTAGAAGTGGATATCATCAAATTCATATGAGAGAAGGTGATGAATGGAAAACGCATTCAAGACAAAAGATGGTTTGTATGAATGGCTAGTAATGCCTTTTGGATTGACTAATGCTCCAAGTACATTTATGCAGTGATGACTCATATCTTACGCCATTCATTGGAAAATTTTAGTTGTGTACTTTGATGATATTTTAATTTTTAGTCAAACTAAGCGATCATGAAACATTTATGACAAGTCTTTGAAGTGCTTCGTGAAGAAAAAACTATATGTTCACTTAAAAAAATGCTCATTTATGACATCTTGATCTTCTTAGGATTCATTATTTCTTGTGATGGCATCTCTGCCGATCCCGAAAAAATTAGGGCTATTCAAAGTGGCCTACCCCAACCACAATTCATGATGTACGTAGTTTTCATGGGTTAGCCACATTTTATCGAAGGTTTATTCATGGATTTAGCACTATTATGGCCCCGATAACTCAATGTCTTAAAAAAGAGACTTTGTTTGGACAAAGGGGCTGATTCTCTAAAATTAAAGAACTTTTAACAAGTCCACCGATATTACAATTGCCAAATTTTGACAAAGTATTTGAGGTATCATGTGATGCTTGAGTTGGTATTGGAGGTGTTCTTAAACAAGAAGGTCATCTATTGCTTTCTTTAGTGAAAATTAAATGAAACGCGTCAACGATATTCCACATATGACGTTATGTATGTCCAAACTTTATGTTATTGGTGACATTATCTTCTTTCATGAAATTTATACTTTATTGATCAGCTTAAATATCTAAACACCCAAAAGAAACTTAGTTCGTCATGCGAAATGGGTTCAATTTCTTCAAGAATATATGTTTTTCTTAAACATAAATATGGTGTCGAGAACAAAGTTGCAGATGCCTTAAGTAGAATATATACATTATTAAATACCATGAGTGTGAAGGTTACTGGATTAAAGGTTAAAGATGATTATCTAATTGTAAAGATTTTCAATCAAATTTTGAATCTTTAGTGTTGAGGAAATTCATTCAGAGGTATATGGTCATTTTGGTCATGATAATAGCTATGATGGAGGATAGGTTCTTTTGGCCTAGTCTTAAGAAAGATGTTGCTTGTATCATTGCCCAATACGTGCTGCCAAGTAGCAAAAAAGTGGAAAACAAAATTATGGTCTATACACACCACTCCCAATCCCCACAAACCTTGGGAAGATCTTAGTATGGACTTCATCTTAGATTACCTCACCTGCTGTATTTTGACTCCATCCTAGTAGTTGTTGACCGATTCTCTAAAATGGCATACTTGATTCCATGTTATAAGACATCAAATGCCTCACATATAGAGACAATTTTCTTTCGTGAGATAGTTAGCTTACATGGACTACCTAAGACAATTGTGTCTGAGCGTGATGTAAGATTTATGAGCTATTTTTGAAAAACTTTATGGAAAAAGCTTGGCACAAAACTCTTATTTTCTACTTACCCTCAAATAGATGGACAAACCGAAGTTGTTAATAGAAGCTTAGAAATTTACTTAGGTGTCAGTGACCGATCATACTACTAGTTGGGACCTAGTTCTTCCTACTGCAGAGTTTGCTTATAATAGTTCAATTAATAGGTCAACCGGTATGAGTCCTTTTCATATTATGGCGGTTATGATCCAAGAAAACCAATTGATCTTGTTGAATTGCAGTAACATATAGGTCTAGTGCATTTGCATCTTCATTTGCACAAAGCATGCATGATTTACATCGTGAAATTCAACAAAACTTACTCGAGTTATGATAAATATAAAGCTAATGTTGATGCACATGATATGTAAAATTTAATGAGGGAGATTTGGTTCTTGTTAAAGTTAGACACGAGAGATTTCCAACCGAACTCTTAAGAAATTAACTCTCAAGAGATCGGTCCTTATAAAGTTGTAAGGAAGATAAATGATAATGCTTATGAAATAGATCTTCCAATGAATGCTGAAATTTCTCCAATATTTAATGTATCAGATTTAACGTTGTACCATGGGCAAGCCACGGATGACACTATTCCCTCTGCAAATAGTACTGACATGCAGGTTCATACTTCATCATCGACTCCTATACCATCTCGCCGCTTAAGATCACATCATCCAGATCAAATTTTAGAAGACCAGATTATCATCACATCTGATGGAGGCACTCAAAGGTTTCTCGTTCGTTGGAAAGGTCTTTCTCCACTTGAAGATTCATGGCTTACATTTGATGAGTTACATCAACTAGACTCACAATTATTACAAGAATACTTGGATTTTCATTCTCCAGAGGAGAATCCTTTAAAGTCTTGATGCGAGCATCATCATCACCGTCATTCGTCATCATCATAAAGCTTAAATCCATGATTGGGCCTTTTTGTTATAATTTAAGTTATGTATTATTGGGCTTTTATATTTTGTATGTCTTGAGCTTATATGTATTGGGCTATTCTTATGTCATGGCCCATGAGTCATTGTAGTAGGTATGACACTTTGGGTAGGTATGGAATGAGTGGTAGGTTTGATAATGGTGGTAGGTTTGGTAGTAGGTGGTGGTAGGTGTAGTTATGATGGTGTTAGGTTTGAGTTTGGAGTTAGGTTTGAGTATTCTTAACTCTCTCTTTCAATCCTATAAATAGGGAGACTCTTGTAATGCTTGGTACTTGAATTTGGAATAAAAGATACCCTCTTAAATTTCTTTTACTATTTTGTGCATTTTCCTCTTGAGTGACGGACTACTTCAGTGTGTGAGGTCACAACCCTTAGAGAAGGACTTCTAAGGAAGGAATGTGATCTCCACATTGATGGACTATTTGTAGAGGTCGACTTCAACTTATTCACCTTATTTCTTTGGTTATTTTAAATCACATTCATGAGCTCACAACCCTTAGAGAAGGACTTCTAAGGAAGGAACGCAATCTCCACAACGATGGACTGTTTGTAGAGGTCGACTTCAACTTATTCTGCTCTGCGGTTATTTTAAATCTTATGTTAGATCATTCATAACTTTTCGCTTATTTTTTGCACTTATAAGATTGGATCTAGTGTGGTTAACATAATTTTGATCAAAATCTTTTCAACTTCACTAAATTCATAATATTGTGAATGTGCTCAATAGTAGTGCATTTATCATTACTCTTTTGTGAGGATTTAAGAATTATTGGTGTAATAAATAACATATCATAAAAAGCACCCGTGTCCTACATCACACTAGCTCCTCAGGCTCTTCTTGCTTTCCTGATAAAAATTTTGATGTGTTGGTCGAGTTTGTCTGACTATCCTTGTCATCTCGGAGTAATTGATGTTGAAGAATATCTGACATCATGCAGATAATTTGGCATGTTTCTATTGGACAAGACTCACCATTATCTGCTTCATCTGATTCAACAATGCAAAGTTTAGGCATGAAGTCTGCAAGCCTAAATGGCTATCTTGCCGGCTGGTGATACTCCTCTAGATTTTCTTAATGATCTTTTGAGTTGTAGTTCTCTTCTTGATCTTCCTTTTCTTAGCCAACTTCTTTGATTTATGAGGCTTGTGTTAAGTAGACTGCTTCTCATGTTATGACAAAGTAGCCTTATCAGAATGCCATTGAGAAGCCCAAATACTTGGATTAGGCATCTCTCTTAAGTCCAATATAGGTTCAAGTGGTGATTTCCACTTAACACTAGGGATGTCTTTTAGCTGCTTCAGTATTTTCACACTCTTTTTGGAGACTACTGTTTTCCATTCTTCAATATGAACTGATTTCCCCTTCTGTTTATCATTATTGGATGTTACGTAAGAGGACTTAATCATCTTAGTAGATTCTCTTTTAGGCCTGAATAGAACCCTGTCGGATAGTGTAAATTCACCTCTGTGATACTTCCTTTCTAGCCAACCTTTAAAGACATAACAATCTTCAATAGGAAGACTGATCATCCGATGATAGGGACACTAGTTTGGATTGTTGACTTGATCAGCTTCTTCAGGCCTTTTAATTCCTGGTAATTGTAAACCAACTTTGACTACTTAAATAATTTAGTAATCGTCCGCCTAAAGGAATATTCCTTTTCATTCTTTCTTTAAGAGATGGTCGCATCATCATCTCTTGTTGCTTTTGACGCCCCCACTTGGAAAAGTTTGAGGTTTGTCATTACCTCCTAATACCAATTTTGGCTGTGGATTAGAATAACTAGGCTTTTTACCCTTATCATCATTATACATCAGCTACTTTCCTTTATCCACATTGGATATCACTCTCTTTTCTCCATTTGAGCTATAAGAAGTGGGATGAGTTTCATTTCTTCTTGAGTTTGAAGGTTTGTTTCTCTTTGCTTTATCTCAGATTGGTTTTAGACAGGGCATTCAAGATTTCAAATTTAGCCACCCTATCGAGCAAGTCTTGGAATGTTGCAATCAACGCCATGCATAAAAATGGTGCCATTTTATCATCCATATTGCCCATTAGAAATTGAATCGCATGTTCTTCTTCTAATTATTGCTCACACTTCATATTTAGGTTGCGCCAATGACTTATGAATTTCGTAACTGGCTCATCTTTCCTTCTTTTCAATAAGGCAAGCTCAGCGATTGTGATTTTCTCGATTGCACTGGCGAACTTTTTTACAAATATAGTCTCCAATTCAGCAAATATTTTAACTAAATATTTTGGCAATTCTACATACCATTCGAAAGCGGCTGAGGTCAAGCTACTGACGAATTGACGGAAAAGCAGTGCATCATTCTCTCTGTGTTACCACAAGTAGCCTTAAATTGAGCCAGATGTTTCTTTGGATTACCAAGCCCACTGAAAAGTATTGAATTTTGGAACCAGTAACCTTCGTATGATACTTGGTCAGATTCACCGGTAAGGGTAACCCCTTCCTCACTTTTACTGCTTATGACCAGATCTTTTCATTGATTATTATTTCTAACTGAGTAGTTGTTATAGTTCCTAGTGTGCTAGCCAGATTTTGAATTATTGACTGGAGAGGTATTTGGTTAACTTCATCCCATGCTTCATGCATAGCATGTACTGTAGGAGCTTGAGGTACCACAGTGGCTGGTGGTACATAAGTTGTATGATTAACTACCTATTGATTAGCATACAAAACAGGCATTGTACTTGATGTGATATTCTTCTCAACAACTCCATCATGATGTTCATTTGTACCATCATATCATTCATTTTGATACCAAGCTGTGCAATCTCCTTGTCTTTGACTTCCATTTGTGTGCATTTCTCTTTGCTCTTTAAAATGGCGTCAATCGACAAGCTCTTCTTCTTCTTTTTTTGTTGTTTTATGCTCTTGCTCATTTTAGGGAGAACTTTGCCCTTCTCCTTGTGTATTTATGATCTGATTATTGTTGGGGCTATATGGCGATGATTATAAAAGCGTGTGATGATTTTCTGTTCAACCATATACACTTTGACACCCATGATTTCTTTCTCATTTTGATCTTCTTCTTCTTCTTCTTCTTAGAAAGATCGAAGATCCATCCTCTATTACTGGAGACTCTTCTTCATAAGCATCAATTGAGTTTAGATTCCTGGAGTTCTTGATGGTCTTTGGGGTGGGAGTTCATCTATATCTCGACCATATTTCAACTTCTATTTCCATAGAATCTTCTTCATTATTTTCTTCACATGAATTTTTTGATCGATTTTTGGATCTCTGGTTCAATGTGAGAACAACCTCTTCTCTTAAAGGACCACGATCAACGTCAACCTTCTCTTGTAGGGGTGAAACTGATCAGCGATGGGATCTTCTAGAGGATTCTCCAAGGTGTCAACCATCATATCTTTTATCATTGATATCCCTTCTTTTGGGTATCCATTTTTGATGAATTGATTTTGAGGTAGAATTTTGAGTATATGTATCAGATGTCACCCCCATTATATTACTCAAAGTTTCATTATGGGGCCTTGGCCTCCATATTTGCTTACCCTTTCACTGAGACCTTTTGACAGTGGATTCCTGGGCACGAGGTTCAAGTGTTAAGCTTCGATGCTCACCATGCAAAGCGTACTGGGCTCGCTGGCCAATTGCCAGAAGAGATGACAATTTTCTTGGTGATGCTTCGGTATTTTCCCTCACCATATGCCTCTGAAATCTTCTTTTCATTAGGCCTCTATCCTTGGATACTTTGAGAACTTTATGTATCCTAGCAAACAATGTTTTAGGTTATCTCCTCTGTGGTGGTAGAGCTTGACATGGTTGGTTCCAGAAGGATTGCTTTATTTTGTCAGTAGAGCTATTCCTCTTTACCCACTTTAGATTATCAAAGTTATTGTGGGTAGAATCGGCTTCATAATAATATTGCTTGTTGTCAAGTCGTTTGATTTTTGAGCTCAACGCATTTCTCCTTCTTCTCATCTTCGATTAATTTTCTTTCGATGAAGCTTCATGATCATACTATAGGTACGAGGTGAGCAACAATTCGAGAATTAAAGACACGGTTTGTCACTTGATGATTCTTTTCATCACGGGAGCTTCAGATTGACCTAGCCTCTTGAAAATTGAAGTTCTTTGTTGGGAGAACTCCTTGATAGCACTTGGTTGTTGAATTGGTTGGCACATAGCTGGTAGTTTGAGAAAACTTTGGATGTTCTGACGAATGTACCATGGGTGGGTACTTGAGTTATTCTGATAGGAGAAATTCAAGCTATCAATTTGGATGGTAGCCCCGATATCTCTAGTGTTGATGATGGCGTTGGCTAGGCAGATGTTTGCACCAAGACCTAGCTGAACGGTGAAAGGAGTGCTTTGTAGATCTATTTCTAAAAAAGTGAAAGATGGGGATTAGTAATTAGCAATTATTATTTCACCCCATATTTTCAAGATGTAGAGGTACTACAGAACCAATAATGGTGTAATAAAGATACACTCTATGGAATGATTCATTCTACATAGAGGTTCATATTGAATTTGTTACACACTTAAATTATCATTTTTATTTTAAATTTTCAAAAAAATTTATTACTACTATAACACATATATGATTAGCCAAAAATGGAAAGAGAATCTTGTCCCCTGAGTGGAAATCGTGAGCTCAAACTCTGCGACCTCTTTGATGAAAGAGTGTTTTAAAGTTTGTAATTTTAGAAAAGATGAGATAGTAGATAAGACACTACCCCGAGATTTCACCCTCATTTGGTGAGGACTTTAGATCTGGTTCCAGGTTTTCTATAGGTGCAAGCCCCTACAATTTTTTATCCCTCCCAATAAGTGAGAGAGAACTTTCGATTAAGGCTAGTCCTTTGATCGCTAAATGCATAGCGTATAGTAATAACATCTAGAGTTTTAGAATTTAGATTATGAAATTTATAATTTCAGCTAAAATTGAATAGTTGGGGGAATGATGACATGCCCGATCTAGATCCCATGGTTCCATCATCCCGGATCGTCCTTAGTCTACGGAGGAGTTAGTTGACCCAACGAAGGATTCTCATGGCAACATATGGGTTGTCAAGAAATCATGTAGAGGTGTTTGTTTAAGGAGATGACTTAAGTATACCTTACGATAGGTTGTTTGTTTATCAAGTATACCTATGATTCACAACTCAAAGAGCCATTGGGAGTTATACGATCATCATGTAATATAATGGAGCATTGGCCAAACCACCGTCGAGGACTCTATTCATAACTACTTCATCTGTAGAGCCTACTGGCCAAGCCACACAGTTAGAGGACACGAGTGACATCCTTATTGGAAAAAGATTGATTGAGAGTGAACATAGCAGAACACTTGATTTGACATTGACACTTTTGTGAGCTAGAGTTTTCTTAATTTGTCATCCCCGATAAATCAGTTGAAGGTGGATAGATTGAGTTTGATTTAAGCTTTTAGTGATAGAACTTCATTTAACCAGTTTCAGATTACTATTTGATTTGATTTGAAAACTTGTATAATTTGAATGTATTTAAGAGCTTTAGATCCTGTCAACTCTGTTTAGCTACTAATAGAGGATTAGATCTACTGTCACTATGAGAATTTCTATATTTTCTTGATTTGAAACTCTTATTATAGGTTTTGTTTTTATTATTGGGACCAGTCTTGAAAATAACCGTGCGACATCAAACACTTGAATTTTAGCATTCGGAGTGTGGGCATGCAAGTGTATTTAAGACTTTATGTAGTGTTTATTTAGATTGAGATTGATATGAGATTTCTACTAAATTTGATTTGAAAAATTGATTAATTAGAATTTGTTTAAGAGCTTTAGATCTGTCACTTTATTTAGATTAGATCTATTGTCAACTCAGAATCGGTTCTCGAGATATTTCTGATTTGAAACTCTTATTATAGGTTTTAGGTTTTGTTAACGGACGATCTAAGACTAAAGCGGAAACAACCCGCGTAACATCCTCAAACACTTGAATTTAGGCATTTAGCATAGTATGGCATGCGTGTATTTAAGACTTTATGTAGTGTTTGTTTCTTAACTTATGAGATTTATTTTAAATTTTTATTAATTCAACTTTATTTTTTAGACATTAAAATTTGAATATGTTTAAGAGCTTTAAATCTATCAACTCTATTTAATAAAGGATTAGATCTACTATCTCCTGAATTTCTGATATTTCCGATTTGAAACTCTTATTATAGGTTTTTTAGGTTTTGTTAACCTAGACCCAATCCTAAGACTAAACCGGGAAGCAACCCGCACAATATTCTCAGACACTTGAATTTAAGCATTCAACATAGTGTCAGGGTACATGCGGGTGTACTTAAGAATTTAGGTAATTTTATATTTGAATTAGGAGCTTTAGATCCTCTTCTTTAACTAGGATGATCTACTATCACTAATAGAATTAGCTTCTGGATATTTTACTAAGTTGAAAATCTTATAATATATTTAGGTTTTGTTAACTCGATCCTTCAGAAACCCGGGAAGCAACCCAACATCCTCAGTCAAAATTTTAAACATTCATCATAGTCTCAAGGCACATGCGGGTGTTTATAGCGTAGATAATTTCACCTAATTAGTGATTTCGTTGATTTTGAAAATCATAATTAGAATGAAATTCCTTGATTTTTTTTGTATTGAAGGAAATCTCCTTCATTCGTGCAGCATTTAGTTTAGTGTCACCTTTTGTCTACTTGTACAAAGGGTTGCAAATCTAGTGGCGAAGAAGCTGTTGTGAATTGATCTAATATCTTATTAGATTTTTCAGATTAATATTTAATTGATTCTAATTTAGCCTGCGCAGCCTTTTTAGACATTAAGATTGCATTTTAAATCTCCATGTTCGAGCACATGTAGGTGTTTATAGCTTAGATAATTTCACCTAATTAGTGATTTCATTGATTTTGAAAATCATAATTAAAATGAAATTTCTTAATTTTTGATTGAAGGAAGCCCTATGATTTTTGTAGATTTTCATTTAGTATCACCTTATGTCTGCTTGTACCAAGAGTTGCAGACCCGGTGGCGAAAAAGACTTTTTAATTTAGATTGTAGTTTAACACATTATTTGAACTTATTTTATTTGTTGATTTTTTATAATTTTCCCAACTTGATTATGCTCAATTTACATCAATTTTGATAAATTATGCCAATTTCAGTGTTTGCTGCTTTAGCTCAACTCATGCTTATTAGCTAGCATAGTAATCACCTCCTCATTTATATAAGAGTTATTAAACTCAATTTAGATTCATCCTTAGATTTTGAGTTTATTGCAAGTTTATTATGAATTTAGCATTAGTCCCCCCTCAATTCCAATTAAAGCTTGTTTAATTTTGTGAAATTTGTAAGAAAAGAGAACTCACTTTATCGCTTTAATTTAAGCCATAGAGAATTACAATTAAAGTCATGAGTTTAATATTAGCCTCCCCTAACTTTCACTTAGACTTTAAATGAATGTTCTATTCTTTTCAAAATTTTCTTTAAAGGCTCCCCCCTTTTTTTTATTTGACACTTTTAATTTAAAATTAGCTGCAGGTTTCTTTACTTAGTATTCTTAAGTTAGTTCATATCACTCTCCCATTTTTCTAAGTCAAAAGATTTGACACAATTTGGCGACCTCCTGTCATCCCATGTAGAGCTGCATCGGGGTTTTTGGCCCCTCGGTATGCCTGGTGAGCGTGAGTGATGTCTTACAACATTAAAGCCGATTTTCATCTCATCACATTGTTGAACGACGAGATCTTTAACTGAAAGAGACCTGATAATATATATATTCATCCCCCCTTTTTATGTCTAAATTAGATAAAATTTTTGGCGACATTTGTGGGGGTGACATCTAACATGTGTTAGCTTACTCGATGCTCGTTAAGCGTGGCGGTGTTGTCACACATATTTTTTTGTCAGCTTTTTAGCAGGTCTTCAAACTGAAAAAAAAAACACTATATATATATATATATATATATATATATATATATATATATATATATATATATATATATATATATATATATATATATATATATATATATATACATTCACATTCACAAATCCTCATGTTGCATTTTGATCTTGCAAGAAATAGGCGAAGAAATAAATTCAGTGGAAATTGAGAATGTAAGGCAAGGAATATCTAAAAATGAAGAAGAATTATTGACGATGTTCTTCCCGGTTTTGAGAGAAAATGGAATAGCTAAAGCGAGAGGTGCGACACCGAAAATCGAAGGAAGAATTCACATGTTGACGATGTTCTTCCCCGATTTATGGCAAAGCGAAAATGGGATGACTAAAGCGAGGGTGATAGAAATCGAAGGAAAAATTTCTGTTGATATTCTTCCCGATTTCGGCGAAAAAAATGGGAAGCTAAAGCGAGGGCATGGAAAATCAAAAGAAGAATTCTGATGATATTCTTCCCGATTGCGGAGTGAAAGTTCTTGGAAGGATTCTTGAGCAGGCCAGTGCGGCCGATTGCCGAAACAGGTTGGAACAATTTGGTGGGCTATAGGAAAGGCCATCTGAGGTTAGTGGTGGGGCGGCGGGTCAAGCTGACAGAGGCTGTCATGGGTCAGCCACAGACGGGTTGGAACCGCATCGTCAGATCGGGTTGCGGGTTTAGCGACAGTGAATCGGTGGGAAGAACGCAGGTGCAGAGATGCACGTGGTGTGTCATTTCTGCGTGGAGCAAGTCTTCTTGGCCGGACAGAGCGAGTCGAATCAGATTTAATATTAGGGACAAAGCCGAATTATGAGCAGGATGGATGTGCAGGAACGGACAGGTATCCAGGGGCGACAATTTGTAGAAGAGTAATCGGCCGTAAGGTTTATGAAATGATAATAAGCTTAGTCATAACCCCATGTTCTGATTCTTAATCCCTTGATGCGCAAGACATCTTGAATGCGTGGTTTTCAGTCTTAGGATACGCAGATGTCATGAATAATGGGTTATCTGGCGACAATTTCGGGAGGACTGGTTTTGCGCAATGGGCTTGGAGAATCTAGTGATACCAGTGCAAGCGTTTCTTAGATGTGAAATGCGAGAGAAAACATGGGAGAGAATGAATGAATGATTAGTTTTCTTTTCAATTTTTTTTAATTTCTTTTTCAAAAAATTGAAAATATGGGGGAACAATTGCTGCGTGAGAGGCAATTTGGGAAATTTTAAATAAATTTTGAATTTATTAAACAGTTTGAATGTGGATTTCACGCAGGTAAATGCACATAGTCAATATATATATCGATTTATGGTACATTATTACAATGCAATGGTGCGATAGTTTCACGATCATGGCCATTTGGTTCGGTGTATATTGAATCAATTTATCAAAATATGTGTTAGCTTTTGAATAATTTTTTGAACTTGTAATTGAGTGTGAATAGTCTCACTTGATAGATTTCAATATTTTGAAGCCCATGGCTTGATTAATTTCATGAATAGAGATCATTTGAATTACGTCAATGCCTCCTAATCTCGATATACGTGTAGGCACATTGACAACTTGAGCACTTGATCGGTTGCTCATCAAGTCATAAAATATTTATATTCTAACCAATTTTGATATTTTGAACTTGATGGTAAAGTCTGTTCATCGATCAAAAGTCATTTGAGTTGATTTTAGTGATGTCCAGTGCGTTTCAGCCTCGATTTGCGCACTACCACTTCAAATCATTCGACATTTGTGTAAACTCATCTGAATTAAGCACACGGACAGTCTCATTTGGTAGATTTTGATATTTTAAAGCTAATGGAGCAATCAATTTCATGAATGAAGATTGTTTGATCATTATCACTGCTTCTTGACTCTAATATATGTGTCGACACATTGATAGCTCGAGTGCTTAATCGATTGATTGTTAGATTTTGTAATATCTATGTTCTGATCAATTTTGAAATTCTGAACAAGATGGTGAAGTCCGTTCATCGATTGAAGGTCATCTCAACTTGATATCTCATACATTTTGAACCAATTTGCACTTTGCTTAAGTCCTTTGAATTTAACTTGTGGGTTTGTCCTGATTTATGACACATATGTGGAGGTCAATAGCCCGATCTAGATCCCATGGTTCTGTCATCTCGAGCTATCATGGTCCCTAGCCTACTTAGTCAGAGGAGGTAGTCAACCCAACCTGATAGAAGGATCATTGTCGGTGATCATGGATTGTATCATCAAGTAATCACTTATAGACAGTGGAGTTTATCAAGAAGATAAGTACATAATAAAGACTTTTGCTATCAAGTATACCTATGATTCACATCTCAAGGTCTGAGTCATTCTACTCATTGGTCATAATATAATGGTGTTATTTGGTGACAACCACTTTCGTTAGGACTCGGTCATAACTTATCATATGTTCTTGGCCAATATGAGGAGAGCCACATCTTGTAGCATTTGATTGAGTGAATATAAAAATACACTTGACTTGACTTTGGCTCCTTTGTGAGCTAGAGTTTTCTTAATTTGCCACATATGATAAGAATTGCAAAAGATGGATTAAGTTTTAACTTTAAGTCTTTTATTGAATTTCATTTAAGCATTTAACATAACATGTTGTACTTTAAATTTGAATTGATACTTAATTTTTATTAACTTGACTTGAAATTTTAAACATATGTTGATAGTAATATCCCCTACAGTTAAAATCTTCATTCAACACACCCATCATCGGGGTAGTTTATTGTTTCACAGTTTTAGATCCTTTTGACTCTATTAATTTAATAAAAGAGGATCAGATCTACTGTCATGTAACAGAATTAGCTTCTAAAATATTTTAATAAGTTGACATTCTTATAATAATATTATTAGATTTTTAGATTTTGTTAACTCGGACCGGTTCTAAACTGAATCATCCATCCTCGGACATAAGTTTAAGCATTCAACATAGTGTTGGGACTCTTGCGGGTGTTTAGACTTAATTGCATGAATTTGAAAAAAAATCAAATTGAATTGAATATTGCTTTATATTTCGTACAAGAATTCATTTCTTTCAAATAATTGCACAAATTCTGAAGCACTTAAATTGAGTGACAATTGGCTTCATAATTTATGCAAAATCAATACATTTGAAACTTATTTAGAATTTAAGCCAACACCTTCTATCAGTTAGTGTCAATGTGGTGCAAATACGGTGGCATTTGACACTTTAGTTTATGTTGATTTAAGCAATACACCATTTCATCTATATTTAGTGCTCAACTTGCCATATTTGAAATGTTCAATAGAAGTTCTAAGAATTTCACCATGTCCTTGTCTAGTAAGCAAGTCATCCAGTCCCTTTGGAGTCTTGCAGAAGCTTAGTGATGAGTTATCAAGTTCAATAGAAGGCTAACTACATTCAACACTATAATTTAAATATTCAATAAAGAGCCTTGTTAATGTTAGGGCTATTAAGCGACTCTTTCTTTTTTGATGAGTGAACTATCAATCATTATGTAGATTCACTTTAAAGTTTGATTTGAACTCATTCCCATTTGAAAGTTGGATTTCAAGCTTAATGCATGCTTGTTATAAATATTGTGTAAACATCAAGTCTTATTTGCATTTGATCTGGGCTCTTGACTATTTCAATGCATGATATAACATAATCCACATGCTCATTTAGATCTATTTTTGGATCAACAGCTAATCTTTACATCTCATTATAACTCATGGGCGAGTTATCAAATGACATTTTTACTTGTAAGTGAAAATCAATTTCATTAAAATGCCATTTTGTGATTGTTAATAAGTCATTCTCTAGCTTCATTAAGAGCTATTTTGTTCCTTGCAACTCAGTTTCTATCTTGCTAATCTCTTATCTCACATATTCATTTTCATCCACAATCATTCTCACTTAGCTCATTATTATATGATATTAATATTCATTAAGCTCATTTGAATTCAATTTTTGTGAATTTATTTTGTTTTAGGACTTTATGTTTCATAATTAATTTTAAATTTAAGTCCCAAAAAATTGATAAAATTTTGGCAACCTCCGGCATCATCCTGCATAAGTCCTTTGGGGTCAGCTCTCAACTACAAAGAGCATGTATAAGTGGTATAAACCACAACCTAAATTTCTTCCTTACCATGCTACAAATATGTATGGGTTACCGGCACAAAAAAAAAATCATGTTTTCCCATCGCGTCAGTGTAAAATAGTTTTCCGTCGTGCTACAAAGAGTGCAAACATGTTCTGCTCATCACATCAAATGCCTCACAATTGAAATTTGAGGAGTATTCAAGTTTGACTCTTTTTTTAAGGTTTGGAAGCTTCTTTCATCTCATTAACCCATTCATCTTGCATGTGAGAAGTCCATAAGGTGAGATTATCATGTAGAAGTTGCATGATGAGAGTGATATTCTTATATGATTCCTCATGATTGTAATTCCTCCACTGAATTGTGGTACATTTTCCTTTAACCTTTGTTCCTTCAATAACTGATCCCTTCCCTCACTTGTCTCATCCTCTTCTTTCAGAACTAAAATTTGCGACAAGAATAGCTTAAAGAACTCAGTTGATGCTGGGCTCCCACTTTGACAGGAAAAATCCATGGTTTGATATGGTCTTTTAGGGACTTCACAGTTGTGGTTTTCTATGAGCTTCCTTTTAATTACCTTTAATTTTGAGTCCGCCTTTCTGTATCTAATCTCCCATTAAAGATAGTAGATGCAAAAGAATGATTAAATTTGAATGATAGTCCGTTGATTCCTCCATAAAATGCTTCCAACAAAGGCTTGCAACTATAAAGTAAGCAACCGCGATGCTTTTCCAAGCATTAAAAGACTCTATATATATGCGAGATACAAATCTGACTTGATCTTATTGCAATATCGAGTCTTCTATATCTGAACTTTGAGGAGAATGTGGTTATTGTGGCTTTTGGTAGGTTGTGTGTCTAGATGAGCGGAGACGAGCAATGCTTGGGTTATCATAGGGAGGAAAACCAAGATGTTGGCGGTTCTCGGTTGGGCTGATCTTTGAAATCAGTAGTCCACTCTTTCAGAGGAGATGATGGACAGAGAATAAAATGGGGAGCCCTCGGTTGAGACTTCTGAGATGAGGGAGTTGTGAGGCTGTTGTTCACGTGAGAGGAGGCAACAAACCATGCAAACAGCTGTTGACCTCCACATACGTGCCATAAGTCGAGTCAAGCCCATAAGTCTAATTTGGCAAAGCGCAATCGTCAAGCTCAAAATACTGGCATCGCGAAAATGGTCAAAATGACCTTTGATCGACAAACAGACTTCGCCGTTGCATTTAGAATGTCAAAATCGATCAGAATATAAATATTAAAAAAATCTAATGATCAATCGATTAAGCACTCAAGCTATCAATGTGTAGACATATGCGAAAATGACGATGGCGAGCGACCTCCGTTCACAAAACGATCCGCATTAGCTTCAACACATTGAAAACTATCAAAAGATTGTTCATGGATGAGTCGCTAATGTCGAATAATGAGTGATAATGCAAATCGACTGAAATGCTGGGCGTCACTAAAATGGTCAAAAGCGACTTATTGCGCATTGAATGTTTAAATTGGTCAGGATGTAAATATTGCATAACTTAATGATCAACTGATCGAGCGCTTGAGTCATCAACGTGCTTGCAGGCATATCGAAGTCAAGAGGCACCGACGCAAGTCAAATGACATATGTTCACAAAATTGATCATACCATTACCTTTGAAACGTTGAAATATATCAAATGAGATTGACCATGCTTAATTGATGAGTGCAGTCAATGTGTCAGTGGTAGCGATGCAATTGGCTAAAACACTGACATCGCCAAAATTAACTCAAATGACTTGATCGATGAGCGAACTTCCATTACGTTGAAACATCTAATGGTCATATATAAATGCACTACTTGATGATTAATCGATCAAGCGCTCGAGTCATCAATATGTATGCACATATATCGAGGTCAGGAGGCATCGATGAGGATCAAATGACCTATGTTCATGAAATTGATTGCGCTGTTAGCTTTAAAATATCAAATATACCAAGTGAGACTGTTCACACTCAATTCGGATAAGTCTGCACGAATGTGAAGTGGTCGAAAGCGACGATGCGCATTTCGAGCTAAAATTAACTCAATTTGATGCTGACTCGAACCAAACAACCAATGATCGTAAAACAGACTGCATTGTTGCATTTGGAATATCAAAATAACCTTGAATCAACATATATATTGACCATATAATGATGTCGGAGTAAAATTCATTTTAAAATTGATTAATATTTAGAAAATTAATTTTAAAAAAGTCTATTAACTCCCAATAACTCAAACCGGCCCTAATTCTAATGTGCACAGCCACTCGACCCCGCTCCTCCTCCACGCACTATTCACATGCAACCACTCTCATGTAAGCTTCCTTCAATCGTCCTTGCCTTCCGTACAACCACAAGCAACACAAGGAACCTCTCTCTGCCTCTTTTCTCTCGTTCACTTTTCCCCCGTGGCCTCATTATTCTGAGAAAATATTAGATATGGAGTCCGTATGTTATTTTTCATTCGTACTCCAACCATAATGTGACATAATGTGACATGGGCTCATTTATATTTAAATTTTATTAAAAAATATATAAAAAATTATTTAAACTTACGTGTTCAAATTTTATTAGAGTCCGGATACATCCGGACTCCGCATGTTCTCCGTGTTCAGCTTCTCTGTGAAGGCTTGCAAACGAAGGTGGCGGTAATTGACCTTGATTGGGCATCCGGTGACGAACGCTCCCCATAGTCAAGACGTATGTGAGACATGCATGTTCGTTCTTGAAGGAGGGGTTGGCATGCGTCTCTTGTTTTAATGGGAACCCAGGAGAGCTCCTTCCCCTCATCTCCCTGGCTGCAGTTATCCACCCTTCGATCTCTTTGTTGTGATTCCTCGAGGCCTCACGCCTTTGACCAGCCCCTGGCTCGATTCTTCTCCCTCTCATCCCAGAAGGTTCTTGAAATGTCAACAGAAGCTCCAAGAAAGCGAAGATTTACTAGTTGTTGAAGATGGATCGAACTGGAGCATGGGATCGGTGTTATTTTGCTTGGGTGCTGTTGAAGAAAACATCTGGTGCTTGATGAGGCCACAACATCAATCGACAACGCCATTGATGCCATCCTCTAGAAGACTATAAGAAATGAATTTGCAGATTCCGCAGTCATTACCGTTGCCCATAGAATTCCAACCGTAATGGATTGTAATAAGGTTCTTGTCATTAGTGATAGCAAGTTGGTAGAATATGATGAACCTGTGAAACTCATGAACACAGAAGGATCTCTGTTTCGGGAACTTGTCAATGAATATTGGTTCCACACTGCAATAGACTTAGACTTAGACTTAGACTTAAAATCTAATGATGAATCCAAATTAGGTTTAATAACTCTTATATGAATATGGAGGTGATTACTATGCTAGCTAATAAGCATAAGTAGGGCTAAAGAAATAAACACTGAAATCAGCATAACTTATTAAAAGTGATGTAAATTGAACATAATCAAGTTGGGAGAATTACAAAATCTCAACAAGTAATTTAAAACAAGCAATATTTTAAACTATAATCTAAATCAAAATGCCTTATTTGAATCTGCAACTCTTTGTACAAGCAGACAGAAGGTGATACTAAATCAAAATCTTTAAAAATCATAGGGCTTCATTCAATCAAAAATTAAAGAATTTCATTCTAATTATGATTTTCAAAATCAATGATTTCATTAATTATATTAATTTAGTTAAGCTATATAAACACGCATGTGCTTTACATAGAGATTTCAGTACAAATTTTTGTAATGTCAAAAAGGTTGAGCTAAATTGAAATATATTAGATATTAATCTGAAAAATATAATAAGATATTAGATCAATTTGCAACACCTTCTTCGCCATCGGATATGGGTGTGCGTTTGGTTGATTTGGATGGATTAGATGATAAATTTTGAAAACTGATTGGTTTTGGATTCCTAAAAATATTGAACCAAACTGACCAAATAAAATGCAAAACTAAACAAACCGAATAATAATTTGGTTCAGTTATTTTGGTTTGTTGGATAAATCGAAGTTGGCTACATTTAAAAATTATTTGGATTGGTTTTGCATAAATTAATAATATCATATTACATATAATTACTTTGATTTATTTGGTTTCATCTAAAATTTAACAAAGTGATCCAAAACCAAAAAACTAAATTTTCATTAATTAAAACTAAAATCCAAATTACTAAATTCAAAACCAAACCAAATTACTCAAGAACTTTGGTTTGGTTTGGTTTTTAGTTAAAACCAAATAATGCACACCCCTACCACTGGATCTACAACTCTTTGTATAAGCAGACAGAAGATGATACTAAACCAAAATCTATAAAATCATGAAGATTTTCTTCAATACAAAAATTAAGGAATTTTATTCTAATCATGAATTTCAAAAATCAATGAAATCACTAATTAAGTGAAAATTTTCTAAGCTATAAACATAGAGATTTTAAGTGCAAATTTTAATTTCTGAAAAGGCTGCTAAGTTGGAATTAAATGAAAATCTGAAATCAATCTCATAATTGAGAAATAAACACTACATAAAGTCATAAATACACCCGCATGGGCCCCGACACTATGCTAAATGCTTAAATTCAGGTGTCTGAGGATGATGTGTGGGTTGTTTCCCGGTTTAGTCTTAGGACGGGGTCCGGGTTAACAAAACTTAAAAATCTATAATAAGAGTTTGAAATTAGTGAAATATCTGAGAAATGGATTACTGTGACGAGATCTACAATTTTAGATGATATAAATGTGGCTGAGATCCTCTTAGGTTTCATATTACTATGTAATAAATTTTATAATGATTATGGGATTAAAATTACATCATTCCCAACCATCCTTTAGTAAATGATAAATTCCATAATCTAAATTCTAAAACTCTACATATTGCTACTATACGCTATATGTTAAGTGATCTAACAACAAGCCTTAATTGAAAGTTCTCTCTCACTTATTGGGAGGGGTAATTAACTATAGTTCTTTAAAACCTATCAATCAAGTCCTCAAAATAAGGATGAAATCTCGGTAGTGTCTTATCTACTATTTCTTCGCCTTGAAAATTGCAGACACCTTCAAATCACTCTCTTCAATATCAAAAAAATATCGAGGTATAGCAAATTTTTGAAAATTTCAGCAATCAATGATTCTCTTTCCATCTTTGGCTGTCATATATGTGCTATAGTAGCATAAAATTTTTGAAAATTCAAAATAAAATGATGACTTAAGCTGTAACAAATTCAATATGAGGCTCTATGTAGAATGAATCATTCAGAGTATATCTTTATTACCATTATTTCAGTACCTGCGATTGAAATTATGGGGTGAAATTATAATTCTAATTACTAATCCCCATCTTTCACTTTTGCAAAATGGATCTACAAAGCACTCCTTTCAATTATAGATCAGGTGTGAACATCATTTAGCCAACATCATCATCAACTAGATGTCTACATTCAATTTGCTTAAATTTTTTAATTAAAAACTCTAAATACCCACATCTAGGTAAAACTAAAGCTGCCATGTATGCCAAGTTCTTGACCAACTAATTTCTCCCATGAGAACTTGGTTTTCAAAGGCTATCAATCAAAATTGACAAAATAACGTCTGTAATCTACTTTAATCCTCATGTCAATTACCGATTAACCATTTGTACAAAAGCATGATCATGACTTCCTCATCAAAGCAAATTAACCAAGATAGAAGGAGAAATCTTTTTGAGATCAATCTTTGACGATAACAAATAAATGATACTAAATTTTAGAAATATTCTACAATAACTAATCTAAAGTTAAAGAAAATCTCTTAAATGAATCTTGAATGAATCATTACCAAAGACAATCTTTAAACATTTCTAGATATATATAAAATTCTCAAAGTAGCAAACAAACTAATGAAAAAGATTTATAATGGTGATGGAAAATACTAAATGCCACCAAAGTTGCCATTTCTTTTGTTAAGCGGCTAGCAATAAAATGTAAACATCACATCACTTCCGCATAATCCTCTGCGAGGTCCGAAATGATAAGCAAATATGGGCCAGACCATAATGAAACTTTGAGTAATAGAAGAGGTGTGACATCTGATACATATACTCATAAATACGCCTCTAAATCAACTCATCAAGTGAATACTCAAAAGAAGGGATATCACTGATGAAAGATATGATGGTCAACACACTATAAAATCCTCTAGGGGATCCCATCGCCAATCAGTTTCACCCTTATAAGAGAAGGTTGATGTTGATCGTGGTCCTCTAATAGAAGAAGTGATTGTTCCACACATTAAACCAGAGATCCACTAAAAATGTCGATCAAAAATTCATGTGCAAGAAGAAAATAATGAAGAAGATTATATGGAAGCGGAAGTTGTCTATATGGTCAGAGGTATAGATGAACTCCCGCACCATCGCGACAGCAAATCCAAGGAATCAACTTGAATTTGATGCTTATGAAGAAGAGTCTTCACGAAGCAAATAAGATGGATCTTTGATCTTTCTTTGAAGATGAAGAAGAAGACCAAAATGAGAAAGAGATCATGGGTGTTAAAGTATACATATGGTTGAACGAAATGATCGATCTACATGCTTTTATAATCGTGTCGATTTCAAGAGCATATCTCTACAAATACACAAGGAGAAGAGCGTCAAGTTCTCCCCGTGAAAATAAGCAAGGAGTAGAACAATAATAATAAATAGAAGAAGAGGAAGAGCCTGTATGGATTGACGCCATGGCGCTTGCTAGAGAGCCAAGTGAAATGCAGTGTCAAATGGAGGTCAAAGATAAGGAGATTGCACAGCTTGATATCAAAATGAATGATATGATGGTATAAATGAACATCATGATGGGGATGTTATAGAAGAATATCATATCAAGTGCAACACCTGTCTTGTTTGCTAATGAACAGACAACTAATAATGCAACTTCAATACCACCAGCCACTGTGGTACCTCAAGCTCCAACAGTACATACTACACATGAAGTGAGGAACGAAGTTAACCCATTATCTCCCCAATTGACAATTCAAAATCTGGCTAGCACATCAAAAGCGTAACAAACCTCAATGAAATGATAGTCAATGAAAAGATAAAGGTAGTCATAGCCTCAGTAGGCGAAAAGCGATGAGTAAGGATGCCTTACCTGAATATGATCAAGTGTCATACAGGTTACTCAATGACAAAATTTAATATTTTAAAGCTTGCTATTCCAACATCCGCCCAATTTAAGGCTACTTGTGGTAACACGGGAGGAGCGATACACGCTTTTCCATCAATTCATTCGACCTCAACCTCTTTCAATGGTAGGAAATTGCCAAATGATTTAGTCAAAATATTAAATTGGAGACCATATTTGTGAAGAGATTCACCAGTGTAGAAAATCACTGTCATGACCTTGCCTTGTTGAAAAAGAGGAAAGATGAGTCAATGACAAAATTCATAAGTCATTGGCGCAACCTAAGTATGAAGTGTGAGCAGCAATTGAAAGAAGAACATACGATCCAATTGCTAATGGGTAATATGGATAATAAAATGGCATCATTTTTATGCATGACATTGATTACAACATTCCAGGACTTGCTCGATAGGGTGGCTAAATTTGAAAAGTTGAATCGCCCTAAGTCTGAAGTCTATGCAGATAAAGTAAAGAGAAACAAATTTTCAGACTCAAGAAGAAACAAAATTCATCCCACTTCTTATAGTTCAAATGGAGAAAACATGTGATATACAACATGGATAAAGGAAATCAGCCGGTGTATAATGATGATAAGGGTAAAAATCCTATTTATTCAAATCCACAACCAAAATTGGTATTAGGAGGTAATGACAAACCTCAAACTTTTTCAAGTGGTGGGGAACATCCAAAATAATCCACAAGAGATGATGTGCGAAAGCGGCCATCTCTCAAGAAAAAGATGAACAAAGAATATTCCTTTAGAAGGGATAGTGTGGCTAAATTATTTCGACAAGCAGTCAAAGTTGATTTACAATTACCAGAAATTAAAAGGCCTGAAGAAGGTGATCAAGTCAGTCATCCAAATTATTGTCCCTAACATTGAATGAGATCACCCTATTGGATGTCATTAAAGATTGGCTAGAAAGGAAGTATCGAGGTGAATTTACACTATCCGACAGTGTTCTAGTCAACCCAAAAAGTTAGTCTACAAGAATGATTATGTCCTCTTTTGTAACATCCAACAAAGATAAATAGAAGGAGAAATCAGTTCATATTGAAGAATGGCAAACGGTAGTCTCCAAAAAGACCATGAAGATGCTGATGCAGCTAAAAGACGCCCTAGTGTTAAGTTGAAATCACCACTTTAACCTATATTGGAGTTAGGAGAGATGCCTAAACTAAGTATTTGGGCTTCTCAACAGCATTCTAATAAGGCTACTTTGTCACAGCATGAGATCGGTCTACTGCAGCCTCATAAATCAAAATTGGCCAAGAAAGGAAGATCAAGAAGAGAACTACAACTCAAAAGATCATTAACAATCTAGAGTATCACCATGACAAGACAACCATTTAGGCTTGCGGACTTTTGCCTAAACTTCATTCTTTGAATCAGAAAAGACAATGGTGAATCTTGTCCAGTAGAGACATGCCAAGTCATCTATGTGATGTTAGATATTCTTCAGCATCGATTACTCGGAAATGATAAGGGTAGTCAGACAAACTCGACCAACCTATCAAAATTTTTATCAGGAAAGCAAGAAGAGCCTGAGAAGCTAATATCTAAATTTTGTTTAATGACTCAACAATATAGCAGTTAGATGAAGATCTATGTTTTCTCGATGGAGAAGAGTCAGACTCATCCATACCATCACGTATGAAATGTATGACGTTGAAAAATGAGTTTAGCCCTTTTGGCCAATCTTCTAGAATAAGAAGGGAACTTGAAGAAACTACCTCTTCAAAATAATCTAAGCAAGATAAGGTGATTCAAAGTCAATTGAGAAGTGGTAAAATCTTACTACCTTCATCAAATAAAGGATATGCAAATAAAGGCAAGGCAGACAATTGAAATCAATGAAGATATCATTCCAAGAAATCCTAGAATAAAGCATAAATTGAGCGAGAAGATAGATTATGATATTCTATCATACCTGAGAAAGATCCATGCACAATTAAGTGTGTACTAGGCTCTCTTAATGTCAAAATACCTCCGAGAAACTTTGATACAAACTCTCAAAGATCCAAAGAGTTATGAAGCTTACTTGTCGAAATGTATGGCGAAGCATTGCAAACTCAAGATCTCCATAATCACATTTTTGAGGAAGACCTTATGTTTCGGACATCACAACCATCCTCTTTATGTTACGTGGTGGCATCTCAATCACCGAATATTTATTGATCCCAGTTCTTCTATCAATCTTATGAGTCTAAAGGTATTAAGAGGATTATCACTGAATATCTAACATCTTGGGAGAGATAAGTTGATGGTTCATGGATTCAATGAAAAGGGGCAGAAAATTTTGGGTTCTTTTATTCCCCCATTCAAGTTCAAGGATTTATATAGAGAAGCCAAGTTTCATGTAATCGATGTCGATACATCATTTAAAGCTCTCTTGGGCCGGCCGTGGATGGAATGGTCCCATCAACTATGCATTAATGTATGAAGTATCTGAAAGATGGAGAATAATTCAGAATTCCTAGTAACCTACAACCATTCTCCGTCAATGAAAAAAATATCTATGAAGATGCAAAGTACTTCATCCTTAAATAACATAACCTAATAGAGCCTCTTGAAGTGGTAGCATCCACTTCGGGAACTAAAAGCAATTTAGTGAAAGAGCAAAAGTAGGGAGGAAGAAAGAAGGCAATCACTCTCCCTAAAGCACTTGATTACACTAAATCAAGAAAATCAATTCCTCATTTGGGAAGTGACACGGAAGAAGGAGAAGATATTCCTGTCAAACTTAATGAAACTTATAAGCTCTCAAGAAAAATATAGTATAAAATAAGTGATTCTGATTCAGACTATAATTTTGAATCTAGTTATGGAAATAGAGTTTAGATGGCTGCATCAAGGAGGATAGCTCACTTGGCAAAGTCAGATGACTCACTCAAAATTATACCCATCCTTCAGCAGTGCTTCAAAGAAATCAATCCATTGGAGGTTCATAATATTGAAGAATTGATAACATTCTATGTATACATTTGAGTGAGTGGCGAATAAAAACTCTATTTTACAAATCAAGAGTCTCGACCTCAAGATTTTGAATAGCTACTCAACATGAAAGTTGATGGTAGTGCCAACAAGAATACCAATATATTATCCACAAAAATTGCAAAGAATGATGCATAAGCTTGGAGTTCATATTGGAACTATTAAACATATGACTCAAATCCTTAATAAAATGTGGAGCCAAAGAAGTTCTCAAGCATCGCGAAGAAGTGATAAGTTTACCACTAAAGGTCTGGGGTTCATCCTCAAATCTCATCAAGATAGAGAGATAATATAATAGAAGGAGATAGAAACTCTTAGTGATGAAGAAGATGATTCCATGAAATTCTTCTTAAAAATGATGAAGAAGTAGAAGCCAAGCCCACACCTGAAGAACTTGAAGATGGTGGACAAATAGCTATTATGGATGAACTTAAAGAAGTCAACCTAGGAGCTGAGGATGATCCCCGTCTAACTTTCGTCAGTGCCCTTCTACCTGATGGAAAAGTTGAAGAGCTAAAAATATTACTTTGTGAATTCAGGGATTGCTTTGCCTAGACATATTATGAAATGACAGGCTTATCCCGTAATGTAACAGTTCACAAATTAACTATTAAATCAGATGCAACGCCCTTTAAGCAAGCTCCTAGGCGAATGAGATTGGAGGTTGAAGAATAGGTAATTGCATAAATTAAAAAATTGATCGAAGCAGGCTTCATCCGGAAGAAGTATGCAGATTGGATAGCTAACATTGTTCTAGTTAGAAAGAAGAACGGCCAAATCCGTCTCTACATTGACTTCCGAGACCTAAATAAGGCATGCCCAAAAGATGACTTTCTGCTTCCAATATCAAAACTACTAGTGGATAACACTTTCAGCTATGATATGTTCTCATTCATGGATGGATCATCGGGATACAACCAAATCAAAATGACACCTGAGGATGAAAAATATACATTGTTCAGAACACCTATTGGCATATATTGCTACACAGTCATGCCCTTTGGCTTGAAAAATGATGGAGCTACATACCAAGGATCCATGACGCATATTTTTGATGAGTTGATTAATCAAAAGGTGGAATGTTATGTCGACGATTTGGTAGTAAAAAGCTTGAATTGTGAAAACCACTTCGAAGACTTGAGAATTGTAAATAATTTTCTTAAGCTTACTTAGGTTATTGAACACCTAAGTATCTACCCAACAAAGGATTGATAAGTTCACATTGATTTTAAAATTTTGATTAGGTTAATTAAGAAGATTATTAGTGGATTAATCCTTAATTAAGTTTGGATTAAGGGAGAAAGGGAGATCCCAAAATTATTCCATAAACCTCTTAACCACTTAAACAATATTTAATTAACTTAATTAAGTCATTAAACTACTATTCACATGCTTAATTACCCTTAGTTATATTAAGAGAGTGATTAGGGATTCATTAATTGATTTAACCCATTAATAAATTCTAAGAAAATTAGGGGAGGCAGAGATCATCCCCCAAAACATGCCTAAGAAGTTTATAATTAATTAATGAAATGATTAGGTAGTAATTAGGGTGATTAGGATTTTAAATAAATCTTAATTAATCCTAATTAAGAAAAATTCATTATTCAAAATCAACTAGAAATAATTTTATATTATTCCGTCACTAAATTATCTTTAAAATGAGCCCACATTCATATTTTTCTGATTTTTTATATTTATTATGTATTTTTGAAATTTCAGTGATTAATAGGTCATTAAATCCTAAATTATATAATTAATCCCGTCGATGCCATGTGGACCACTGATGTGGCGTGTGCTTTCCACGTGGCACGATGGGATTGATTATTTAAGTTGTCACATCACAATCAAGCGATGGCACGCATTCCCGGACCGTCGGATCAAAGATCGAAGCTGATCAATCCGTTTTCTAAAGGATTTAATCAGAGGATCTGATCATATTAATCAGGACCTTCCATCCAAAACATGCGGGATGGATGGTCCATGATTCATCCCTGCCCTCGCCTGTGGGAGACGGCGACCATCCATCCTTTAAGGCTTGATCCGAGCTCACTTGAGCTCTGATTAAGTAGGGATTGAACACACACCATCAAGAAGCACTAAGGAAGACATCCAACGATCAATTTCACTTTGGATGAAAGTTCCCTTCACAAATGACAAAAGAAAATCTAGCCTAAGATTAATTTTGATTCATACCTCACCGAAGGCTATCACTAGAGCTCCCAACCGTTGAGGTAGCTTCGTCTAGTGGAGATGAAGCCCTGTTGAAAGTTTGAAGGCTTGAGGTGAAGTGGATCTCCCTATTGACCAAAGTGAGTTTCAAGTGCTTGCGGCTTTGATCTAGACCCCTCTTCCCGTGGCTTGAATACTTGGGAAACACCTTGGGTAAGCTCGATTGGGTCCTATGATGGTGCTTTCAAGAGCAATTGGAGTTTCTTTGTGAATTGGGCAAGGTGGAATTCTCACTCACCTCCCCTATTTTTGGCTCAAGGAAACCGGGAAATGGAGAATTCAATTGAACTTGGGAATCCTTGGGAGAGCTTGACAATGCTTCCTCTAAGTTCCTATGGCTCAATAGATAGTAAGTGGTGTCAAATGAAGTGGAATTAGGGGGAGTATATCTCCCCCTATAAGGATCGAACGACCGAGAGCTATCCTTTCATTTTGATCAAATTGATCACATGTAATGGGGTTTTTAGGTTGTTAGAGGTGCCATGTGATTCGATTTTGGTAGAGGGATGTAGTGGAGGAGCTGTCCATGTGTTAAATGAGTGTAAGATGATTCCATGTGGAGAATTTTCCATTAGGTGGTCAAGCCAAGGATTGGGTCAAGTTCATCTGACCATTAGAAATGGTTTGGTATCATTGATCTGGTTCAGTTTGATTTATATCTAATTTTAGTTCATTTGAGTTCACTTGGTCAAATGGGTCAAGTTGACCAATTTGACCCATTTAACAAAAAAGTTAATGGGTTGTCATTTGGTTTGATTTGTCATTTGAAATGTTTTGAAGTTTAAAGTTGGTGATTTAGAATAAATTTGTTGGTTTTGATTTTGGCTTGATCAAGATTTAACACATTTTGACTAGGTCAAGTTGGGTCAACTTGGGTCAAGTGACCAATTGGGCTAGGTTTGGCTCAAATGATGACTTGGTCATGTTCAATCATTGATCATGAATTGGTTTTGATCAATGATTTCAATAATTAATCATTTTGGCTTAGATCAAGATTTAACACATTTTGACTTTTAGGTCAAGTTGGGTCAACTTGGGTCAAGTGACCAATTGGGCTAGGTTTGGCTCAAATGATGACTTGGTCATGTTCAATCATTGATCATGAATTGGTTTTGATCAATGATTTCAATCAATTTAGCCTATGGTTGATTTTAGCTAGTTTGGGTTTCATTCAGGCTAAGTGTTAACTTGGTCAACCCTTAGTTTGACTTGGTTTGACCCAATTTGAGTGATTGATCATCTCATGATGATTGTCACAATGTGAGGCTTAAGTGGGATTAGTTCAATCCAATTTGGGTAGGGTTAGAATTTGGCTCAAGAGGATGTTTTAGGTCACTTTGGGTCAAGTGAGCCTGGGGTCAATTGACTTGATCAAGGCTTGATTCAAGTTTGAACTCACATATGAACTTATGATTGAAATATAAATCCATTTGCATGATTTAGAGTCAAATGGGTTTTGACTCATTTGATAATTTTAAGTTCAAAGGATGAGCATGGATTTGAGTTTTGAATTGAGTTTTGGATTGATGATTGAAGTTTGTGTTTATATTTGTATTCATGATTGAAGGATTGATTGAATCATAAGAAAATCCAAGTGTTTGGATTGATTTGAGTTTGATTTGGCTAAGTTCAAGAATTTGACTTGAAGAAGCATATCGGTTTTAGGTAGATTTGGGTTTGAATTTTGAATTTGGTTTTTTATTTGAATTTATATTCCATTTATATTTATTGAATATAAATGAGAACATAAATGGGTTATGAGAAAATATCTTGAGTTTGAATTGATTTGAATTTGATTTGAAGGAGTTCAAAGATTTATGCTTTGAAAGAGTGGATTTTGATTGGATTTGGATTTGAGTTTTGAAATTGTTTTATTATTTTAATTTATATTTATGAATATAAATGAGAATATAAATGAGTTATGAGAAAATATTTTGAATTTGAAGTGGTTTGAATTTAAGTTAAGTCCATAAGATAAAATCCAAGGGCTAGGAAGGATTTTAGATTTGGACTTGAGTTTTGGATTTAGTTTTTGTTATTTGAATTTATATTTCATTTATATTTGTGAATATAAATGAGAATATAAATGGGTTATGAGAAAATATTTTGAATTTGAAGTGGTTTGAATTTGATTTGAGCTAAGTCCATAAGATGGAATCAAAGTGACTTAAGAAAACTTTTTAAATTTTGAAATTTAATCATGGGTTTCAATCATTTGGAATTGATTCATGATTTGAGAAAATCCATTGAAATTGATTTAAGGCTTTGTTTTGGGAAGTTGATTTGAGTTTGAGGGTTGTTTTGGATTTGGAGTTTGACTTGAAAGAAAGTAAGGATTTAGTTCAAGCTATAGGTAGATAAGTTTTCCTAACACTCTGGGGCATAACTATTCCTATCTCTTAAGTCTCAGATTAGGTTAAATGTTCACCTAATCACTAGAAATATCTTAAGACTAAGGAACTCTTGTCTAAGAATCCCTCTAAGATGAAGGGGTTGAGAACTCATTAAATAAATCAACAATATGTAATATTTCTAATGCATTTAAAATATATATATATATATATATAAATATATATCAAATTTTTTAAGTGTTAAATATAATTATATAATGATTATAGATATGTAATTAAATCTCTTATAAAATTAATGGCCAACATTTAATTCAAAGAGAATCATAAATAATGTTTCAACCTCGAATTTAAAATTAGGAATCACTTTCTCATACTAAAACAATGAAACTCCCTCAATTAATAAACCTTACTACCACTAAAAACTAAAAATATATCATCTTAACAATCTAAATCCTAAAACTAATTCTTAAATCCAGAGCTCTTGCGGGTTGCTGCATATAGTAACTACAGCCATGGCGGCCAACAAAACAGTCGTAGCAGCAATAGGGTAAAGCTACTTCTTCCATATTCTTCCACGCTTAGAATCGACAATAATTTCGTTCTTCCCATCCTTCTCTGTGATCTCCACAAACAACTGTATTTCTGCATCTTTGAGGTCGGCCGTAACAGACTCAATCATCTCTGTGCTTCAGCGAGCTCATGGTGGAGCTACTGGATCTCTTTCCTGTACGTGCTCTTTAAGGTCGGCGGTGGCCAACTCGATCATCTCTGTGGCAGCAGCGAGTTCATGGCGGAGCTGCTGGATCTCTTTCTAGCGCTCCTTTATGAGTGTGGCATTGAGGGTTTTCAGGTTCTCGATAACTACACTGCCAGCACTTCTGGCAGTTCTGGAACTTCCGGCACTTCACGATAATCATCATGGATCTCTAAGATAAGTACGTGCAACAAATCATTAATTCTTCAAAAAAAATATTACGCATATATACTGCATTGCAAATAGTAAATAATTAACTACTCATTATAAACAAAAAAACAGCACAGATACATTATAAGCAAGGATCATAGATATAGCTAAATGTAAGCAGGATTAGAAAGATTAAAGAGAAAAAAAATAAGCAAGAATACACCCATTAATCCTATTATGTTTTCTTCTTTTTGATAACTTTTTGATTTCTCTTCCCGTTTAAAAAACTCAGGCCCTAACACTTCTGATCAAGCCATTGAAAGGCACGAGCTACTTCCATGATGACACTCAAGAAGTAAATATATATTCGGGTAATGAGAAAGATTTTATTTTATACGATACAAATTACTTGGATTGTAAGTACTTATATTCCCTTGGTTATGTTGAGTGGATTTTTTTTTTTTTAAGTGTTATACCATATTCTTCACATATAATTTTAGATAACTTTTATCTAAATTATTTTAATTTTTTTTCTTCCTATTACTCTAACAATGAAGTCATCTGCAAGCATAATATGTGCATTTTTAATCCTTCATCATACATATTTTTCTCACTAAAAATAATCAACATTTAATTTTGTTAATGACAAAAAAATCAACATCAGTTATAATAAATTAGATGAAATAAACCTATTATGAGATATAAAATAAATTTAATAATTATCATCATTTTGAAGATGATTAAAAGAGGTTTAAAAAGTAAATAAAATTAATTTTATTATGCAATATAATAATTTTATTAGTGGACATTTTATTCCCTACAATAAAATTGAGATATAATCAAACATTCAGACACTTTTGATCATATTATCACACTTTTTAAAGAAAGTGACTATTGGTGTGACTAAAAGATTAAAGGACAATTTAAGAAAAAAAAAGATTAACTAAAATAGCTATTGCTAGTTACAAACACATTCAGACACAAAAGAATGATTATCCTCTTAAAATATTATGACTAGAGATATAAAAGTGTGACAAAAAAAGCTCTTTTTAAGAGATTATTAATAATTTGATTTTTTTAACATGTTTTTTCAAGAATATGACAAACTAAAATTATTGTTGGGATTTCCATTATTTCATGTGTAAATTATGCACATAATAAAGCGATTGTGACTAGTGGTATACCGAGTCAAGCGGATTTATGAGTTGGCTCAAATTCTGCTCGACGAGAGCAAACCTTGATGAATCAAGAAGTGTTAACTTGTCCTAACTTGACTCATTAACTCACAAGTTGACTCATTTAAAAAATATTAATATAAAGCACACTTAAAATATACTATAATTTAATTATTTATATTTAAAATAAGAAGTTATTTTTTAACATCAAGTAAATTCTTATTATTTTTATTCTAATTTCTCATTCTTTCTATCACTTTATTTTAGAAATTACTTGAATGATTTATTTTATCAATTTTATATTAAATGAGATTCACACAAAATATAGCTATGCGATTTGAACTCAAGGCCTCTTTGAAAATCAAAAAGCTCATTAAATTTAAGATGCTTTGCACAATGATTATTTTCAATTTACTTTATGGTCATCTGCTCTACTTTTACTATGTATTAGAATACACCACCTATGCAAATTCTTTTTTTTTTAAAAAAAAAGCTAACCTAATAAAACCTAGATATTAAATGAATTAAATAAAAGCATTTAATAATTATTTTTTTTCAAAACAAAAGCAATATATGTATAGATAAAATTTCATATCATCTAAAATAAGTAGTTAAGAATGATGCAATACATTTAAATTCTTCCAGATTATTCATAAAAATAGCAGTTTTGTTTTGCTTCTATTCATTAATTGAAAGTTATTCCAAATTAGTACCAATTAAAAAATCATTAATATTCATAAAACTAGAAATTTAGTGATTTAAGATTCATTAAATTTCTCTCAAATAGACATTCAATTTAATTATAAGCATATAATTATTCAGAGATTATTTAACTATTTAAGTAATATCTCACAGTTTTCAATTATATTTTAAATGCTTGATTTGAATTGACACAATTAAATTATTTTAATTTCATTAGATTTATCTCATTTAAATGATCAATTTGATTATAACTCTATAAATTTGTTGAAATCAGCAGAAAGATGGTTCTAAATTTATTTTTTGAAAGTTTAAAATATGCAATTCTAAATTTATTAAGGTATTGATATGCTCAAAAAATTATACAAATATCAAATTTTCCTAATTATTTCATTTGATTTAGTATATAAGATTCAGATAGAAATGACTTCTAAATATCTATAAATAGATTAAATATTTAGGAAGAGATTATATGCCTATGTAAGCAACCTTAATCAAGCAATTGAGAGATTAAACTTTCAACTAATAAATCTTGAGTTCAAAACTTATACATATATTGCACGTGTAAATTTGTCATTAAATTATAAAACTTACATTTTAAATTAAAACTAAGATAAAAATTTTAAAAAGATGCTTATATTTTTATATTAAATTAATAGGAGCACAATATTAAAAATAAAATAAAATGGCCCATGTCACTAAGAGTGCTAATTTAGTCATGATAATTCAAGTCGACGAATTTAACTTACTGAATAAATTTGATCAGGCACTGTTTATTAAAGGGTCAAAAATTCAACATGATTGACTTGACGCAGAATAATGTGGGCTCCGAAAATTCACCACCGACCTCTCCGATGAAGAGAGCGATTTAAGGTGTCAGTGTAATTTTCAGAAGGCATATGGAATAGTAGATAAGACACTACCCAGAGATTTCTCCCTCATTTTGTGAGGACTTAAGATCTGGTTCCAGGTTTCCTATAGGCGCAAGCACTTATAGTTAATTACCCCTCTCAGTGTTGAGAGAGAACTTTCGATTAAGGCTAGTCGTTAGATCGCTGAATGCATAACATATAATAGCAGCATGTGGAGTTTTAGAATTCAGATTTTATGAAATTTATTATATTTAACTTAAAGCAGATGATTGGGAGAATGATGACACGCTTGATCTAGATCCCATGATTACATCCGGTTGTGGTCCCTCTATAGTGAGAGGAGGTAGTAATTACGACGTAAGGATCCTTATCAGCAACACATGGATTACATCATCCAAGAAATCCTTGTAGACACAGGGTGGTGTTTTCTGGGAGACAAATTTAAGTCTACCATTATGAGAGCTTTTTCCCAATCAAGTATGCCATGGTTCACAACTCAAAGAGCCATTAGAACATCGTCTCTGATCGTGGCAATAATATAATGGTGTCATTTAGCGACAAACCGGTTAGAGGACTCGGTTATAACTACATCATATGTGGAGCTCTTGGCCAAGCCAGTCGGAGGACACGGGTCCACTTGGCATGAGATTGTTTGAGAGTAAATATATAATTACTTGATTTTGATTTTGGCTCCTTTGTGAGCTAGAGTTTTCTTAATTTGTCATCTCAGACAAATAATTGCGGATGGTGAATTAGATTTTTTTAGCTTTAAGTTCTTTAAAAATTAAATTTCATTTAGAAATTTATAATTTTGTGATTTATTTGATTTTACATTTGCACTGATACTTGAGTTTGATTGAATCAATTTGAGATTGCAAGCACATTTTTATGGTAAGTATCCCCGATTGAAATCTTCATTCAACAGTCATCCAGAATTATTGAATCAAATATATTTGAGAACTTTAGATCACTCGACTCTTTAGCTCCTAGGATCGAATCTATTGTCATGATAGAATTAGCTTCTCAAAAATTTTACTAAGTTGAAATTCTTATAATAGATTTTTAGGTTTTGTTAACCACTCCTAAGACTAAACCGGAATCAACCAGCATCCTCGAATAAATTTAAGCATTCATAGTGTTGGGGCTATGAATATTTAAATCATTTAATTTATTGTTTTAGATCATGTATCTATTAATTTAATAATGAGGATCGACCTAGATTTATATTTTGATGATTTTGAATTTGAGAATATTGAATATAATATCTTAAATATTTTGATAATAGTTACCCTCAGTTGATATCTTGTCAACTTATATCATTGGGGTAGTTAATTAATTGAATCAAATATATTTAAGAACTTTAGATCCTGTCGATCTGTTAGCTCAAACGAGGATCAAATCTACATGATAAACTTATTTTCTAAGTTGAAATTCATAATAGATTTAGTTTTGTTAACGATCATCCACGGGAATCACATCATCATCCCATACACTAAATTTAAGCATTGACATAGTATGGGGCTGTGTTTAAATCACTTAATCTATTATTTGATCTTGTGACTCTATTAATTTAATAATGAGGATCGACCTAGATTTATATTTTGAGAATTTAAATTTGAGAATATTGAATATAATATCATAAATATTTTGATAATAGTTCCCCAGTTGATATCTTCAATCAAATTTATCATTGGGTAGTTAATTAATTGATCAAATATATTTGAGAACTTTAAATCTTCACTAATTTAGCTCTAGATGATCAAATCTTGTCGCTGAGCTCGGATATTTTACTAAGTTAAAATTCTTATAATGATTTTAATTTTGTTAACCCCTCCACAAATAAATCAACCCTCATACACTAAATTTAAGCATTGAATAGTATGGGCATATGTTTTAAATCATTTGATCTATTATTTTAGTTCATTTTGACTCTATTAATGTAATAATAGAGGATGAGACTTAGATTTATATTTTGAGGATTTTGAATTTAAGAATATTGAATATAATATCATAAATA
The DNA here is from genome assembly GCA_021442155.1 of Cymbidium sinense. Classification (NCBI taxonomy): domain Eukaryota; kingdom Viridiplantae; phylum Streptophyta; class Magnoliopsida; order Asparagales; family Orchidaceae; genus Cymbidium; species Cymbidium sinense. The sequence goes on along the minus strand of JAKCPB010000288.1, from coordinate 19,356 downwards.
TTTTGATAATAGTTACCCCTCTAGTTGATATCTTCAATCAACTCGGTATCGTGGGGAGTTAGGAGATAGTCATTATATTGTCAAATGACGAAATTTCTTGAGATTTTCATGCGAGAAAGCTATAATAACATCATTTAGTTTTTTGTCACCGACTCGGTCAACCAATCATCCCATCATCCTTATACTTAAATTTAAGCATTCATTGTGGCATGTGGGTGTATTTAAGAATGCTTACACACTTTTGAGGCATTCAATTTTAGTTTTAATCATGCTTTATAATGTGTGCAAGAGTTTAATTGAATTTTTAATTAACGCCTTCTATTCTCTTGTATGATGTATTATAAATCTGGTGGCGTAGAAGATGTTATAGATTGATCTAATATCTTATTAGATTTTTCAAATTAATATTTAATTGATTCTAATTTAGCACTTCTTTTTGACGTTAAAATTTGCACTTTAAATCTTTATGTCAAAATTGTATGTAAGAATACCTTAATTACGTCTTTTATTCTTGTATGATATGTTAGAATCGGTGGCATATGTAGTAAGTTTATTTCTTATCAAATTGTTTAGATTAATATATATTTGTTTGCATCTAGTTCATAGCTCATTGAGTTCTCTAAGTTTCAATGAAACTTAGCTCGTGATCATGAAGCTTCGTACTATCAAGATCGAGGCTTTACTTGAACTTTGTTCTTGTTAAAAGGAAAACCCTCAGTTCGTTAAAGTCTTATTTATGATCATCAAGTTATGAGATCTTCTTATTTAAAGACTTTTAGAATTTTATATGTTGGTTTGGCTTCGATTCATTATTATTTTTATTTAAGTTTAATTTAAGCTTATTAATACTTTTATTTAATCATATTTAAGCTTTGTGTCAATCCAAATTTTGACCTCCCGAGTCTTCCCCCATAGGGGGGACATTCTATTGACCTTCCGTAATTTCTACGGCATCGGTGTCTTGCGACATGGGTTGTGATCTTATCGTTAGCTCTCGCATAATTGGGTCTTCAAACACATAAAGAGCATATATGTAGGTTTATTCTTTAATTATCATTCTCAAATAAGTTCAATTTAAGCTCATTTTGTTTTTTGTTTAGGTCTCGTGTCAAATTTGGCAGCCTCCTGGCATCGTCTCTGCATAGGGGGCTACATCGGGGGCTATTCGACCTTCCCATTCTCTCTTTGCATAGTGTCTTCACGGTCATGGTCTTCTACTATCTCTTGAGTATAATGGTCTTCAAACACCGCAAAAAGAGCATATATGTAAGTTTATTTTTTAATTTATCATTTTCAAATAAGTTTAATTTAAGCTCATCACTTTAATTTGTTCTAATTTAAGTCTCCCATCAATCTAAAATTTGTGACACCTCCGTTGTTCCCTAGCTACATCGAGTCTACCAGCCATGCTCTAGCATAGCGGTTAGTGTCTTGCGTCTACTATGGTCTTCTAACAGCTCTTAGCATAGTCTTCAAACACCATAAAAGAGCATATATGTAGGTTTATTCTTTAATTTATCATTTTCAAATAAGTTCAATTTAAGCTCTTCAACACTTTTATTTGATTTTATTTAAGTCTCCTCCATACCATTCTCTCGCAAAGAGTGGTGATTATTCAACCTTCATTTCTGGCATAATGAGTCTTCTAGTTCTGAGCATACGGGTCTTAACAATCACGGAGGGATAATAAAATGATACATTAACAAATTGAATATGCGATTAGCTTTTGCACCGTCCTCGATATGAGCTTCTTTTCTAGGCAAAATCCATCTTGAAAGACCTTTTCCCTTGCTCCAATTCTGCATTAATGAAGACCAATTATCTCTGATCCACCATGCTTAGTAGAATGGTAGAAGTAATTGTAGGTTAAACTCCAAAATCCATATCTCACACAAGCTTACATCCCACAATCTCAAGCCATCGTGTATCTTTCAATTTCTTGTTTTTAGTCCCATAGATTCTAACTCTTATGAGAGAATGTTTCTTTGGAAGCTTCATTTGCACAGCGGAAGTCTTGAGTTAGTTTTGCTGCCCATTTTGAACCGAACTACATTTCGACAAATCAAGTTAAAATCATTGCCAATAACATGTGATGCTAGCGGCTCAGAACCAAGTCTACTCATCAAATCCCCAACTATTTCTTCATCAAAGAGGGTCATCTCTTAAGCGAGGAGGAGGCGATAATGTTGACTCTGGATGAAGCAATAAGTGGATCGATATCGACTCCAGCATGAAAAAAAGCGAAGCGTCAGTGCGAAGGATTTAATGAAGTATCGACCGATGAGGATGTCGGATATCGGTGAGGTGACTATCCAGCGTTGAAACGAGGAAGCAAATCGGTAGTCGGTGCTTTTCCTTTTACCCTTGATAACGTCTCCCTTCTCTTAATCAGGCGAGTAGAAGCGAAGGGGAGAAAGCGATGGTTTTGAATTTGGAAAATTGTTTCTTTAAGCTTTTACGGTGGAAGAAAGAAGTGCAAAAGCCGGACGAGAGGCTGGGAGACAACCTCTATGCTGAAAGCGGCAAGCATATAGTAGACGTGACAGGGGAGAGGCTGCTCGTTTTCTGGGTTCACTGGAGATGGGGAAAACAAAAGAAAATAGGAGGAGGAGCTTGTGCTTTAATGGGATGGCATAGCATCCTCGACAGAAGGAGGATGAAGGTGAGAAGGAAAACCGGGAGATAGAGGGAATCATGAGGAGGAGGAAGCTTCCTTTTTTGGCTGCCATAGAGCGGCAGAAATAGAAGTTGCACATGGAGGGCTCTCGTGGCGCTTTGATTATCATGGTGAAAGCATGGGAGTGGGCGGCTGCAAGTTTCAAAGCATTGAACGGATGCGATTAAGAGATAATTAGATGAATTTATCTCGAAATGCATACTGATTTTGATGAAATTTTAAGTGCAATAAATTTAATTAAATTGGATGTCCATTCTAGGTAATTTCAGCATTATGGATGCAATAGCGTAGTCCGTTTCTGTCGAAATTTGTTTGAGCAACCGGCGTTGGGTCACTTTCGTTCAAAATGCGCTCGCACGCCGGCGACTTATGATATTAAGTGTGAATAGTCTCATTTGATAAGTTTTGATGTTTTGAAAATAGCATAATCGGTTTCATGAGCGGAGGTTGTTCAAATCGTCATAGCTCCACTCGATATGTGCATTGATCGACATTAATAGCTCAAATGCTTAATTGATTGCTCATTAGATTTTGCAATATTTATATTCTGATCAATTTTGATATTCTGAACATGATAGTGAAAGTTCATCGATTGGAGGTCATTTGATCATTTTGGTGGCGTCATGCGGTTTGAGCCTCGGTTTGTGCTTGTCACTTAAAGTCCGTCAATTGACTTGAGCTGACTCGACTTATGACATATATGGAGGTCAAAAATACCCCCCAACAAATGTGATTGCATGAAGTGAGTCACATTATTGAAAAGTTAACCCTTTGGGCGCGAACTTGGATCACTTCAACTTTCAACTTCCCTGGATTGAAGAGCTTCTTCCAACATCTACTCTCTGCTTCAATGGGTTTGCTGAAGATCTCTTTCTTTTGTGTTATTATAGATTTGGATTTCTTCTGACCCTTGCTTCATGCTTGACGTTGGATGGAGGAATCGGTTTGCTTGCTTTGAGATTTGAAATTCCTTCTGTCCTAACTTTAAGCTTGACGGACTTGATGAAGGATTGACCTGATTTGTCTATATTGACTTGTCAGGAAGTGTATGTACGCCTTAAGTCATGTGCTTGCTGCATTGTGGACTTGTTAAAGGGTGCATACTGATTGACCCACACTCATATTAGCCAATGTTGAGTTATCGTCCGACTTATGTGCTTTAACAGACTTAATAACCATGAAATTCCTTTAGTTCGGTCATTGTCTTTGTGTGAACTATGGAATAGCTTCCTTGGTCCTATGCTTTCTGCTTTGGCGGACTTCATAAGGGGATTGGCTTTGATCTGTCCGTTGTGCTTGATCAGATCATTTGAAAGGAGATTGGAATATCACATTGTAGGCAATATATTGATTGATTTGACACTTTGAGAGTTTCCTGGTGTCTTGGCTATCGATCAGTGGAAAGATCTCTTGAATTTTGGTTGCTTGTAGTCACTAAGTTGGATCGTTTGAGATTGGACTATCATCATTGGGAACGGGGCTCTTTCACTGTGGCCTTTTCTTGTGGCTTGTTGAGTCTGACCTTTAGAACCTACTCGAGTTCTTGACTTAAGCTGTGATGGCTTGGCGATTTGGTCATCAGACTAACGAACGGGGACTCTTTCACTACGGACCTTTTCTTGCGGCTTGTTGAGTGAGGCGTCGGAACTTCGCCACCTTAGAACTCATCCGTGTCCTAGACTTCAAGATGTATAGGTTGATGTTTTTTCAACTTAGGCGATTGACTTCTAAAATTAGAGTTCTTTAAACTTAATCTTTGATATTTGTGAATCTTGGAGATAAACTTTTTTAAAACTATTTTTTATGCATATAAATAAATTCTTTTCTTTGTTGTAAGATGTAATTTTACGATAGATTATAGATATATTAAGGGATCTGGCATAAAGCTCAATGTCAACCTGGATATATACAAGAAAATCTCATATTTCACAGGAGAGGGTTGAACAATCTTTATCATTAAAAAAGGCTCTATCTAATAGGAGGATTGCATATTAGTTGAAATATATTACGAGGTTGAATTTCCTTTACTACAAAATAGAGGATATTTTTATTTTTTATTTAATCATAATATGTATCTATCTAAGGATCTCGACTTAAAAGTGATGTCGACTTAGATAAATATATAAAAATACCCCTTGTCTGATAGGGGATTTTTGCTTCATTTCGGAAATGCATTCTTGTATTACAAGAGAATTTCCAAGAAAAATTTACACATGTAATGACAGTGAGGAATAATTAGTCTTCTCAACACCAGGACTAATTCTCCTTCTTAAAAGCTTGAGAGGGCGTCTTGTATGATCAATGCTTTGGGCGTCCTCGCTCGGTATACTTCTAAATTAATGGAGCTTGAAGCCTTAGTTTGTCAAGCGCATCAAGCTCTTCTATCCATAGACGGGCATTCTCATCTTGAGTAAGATTGTGTTGAATGACTACTTGGTGAAGGTAGTTCAACTTCAAGTGGTAGAACCGCCCAAATACTCTTGCTAAGAAGTGGATTTTATGAGAGTCTTGTAGGTGGTGCGGTAAGCCCATAAAGCTTCAACAAGCTTGGTATGCTTTTTTATTTTGTAAGGATTTTTTCTTGACTAGTGTTTTGTCGAAAGCCTACAGCTATTTGCTCTCGATTATAAATCAATAAGTATTGTCAATCAATCTTATGTCGATCAATAAATCTATAAATTTTAGTTCTTTTGATTTGGGTCATTGTCAGATATTATTGGCTTCTTCTATTCCCCAAATAGTCAGTCACATCGCTTTCGAATGATCTATGATATAGGTATTCATACATAATCCTCAAGTTGTGCATCCATCATCTTATTGCTCGAAAATTTTCTTTTCTTAAAGTAGTCGACAAATTGTTGTTTCTAATCTTCCTTCTCTTATCTATAAAGATTTCACTTGTGGTCTTGGAGTTTCATCAAATTGAAGTCTTGCCTCTCAATAATCCAAGCCTCATCTTGTTGATTTCGATGAGCAATTTGTGAGTGTAAGGAACAGCGTGAGTTGCATTCTGGCTTGCATTTGATGACCCCTCTTCTGGGATTTTGATTTATTGGCTTTACACCACGGTACTAATTAGCACATAGTCATCATTTCTTTAGCTAATTTAGCTAAATAGTCTATTTTGCTCAGAAAACTTCGAGTCATAATGATATTTGGGATTTGCTTTATAAACCCAAGAACTTCGCTTATGATAGTCAATTCAATTCTTATTGATTTTGTAAAGGCGACACTTGATTAATGATGACGAGAATCACCATAAACTTGTAGATTTTGAGCTCCCATGAAGATGGCTTCATCCGGACGCCACCAACATTTATATTATGCTTTGGCAATCAATCGTTAGAATGCCTCATTATACCACCTTCTAGCGTGATCAAGATGAGACATTTCGAGCTTTTGGGAGATTTAAGGTGAGTGTATTTGATGGATGAAGCTCCATCAAAATACAATCCCCATATTTCTACTTTTTCATTTATATGCATGACATACGTCGGAAGATCATCATTGAGAGATGAATCTAGGGATAGGGGCGTGACAAGGAGGTCTGTCAGAATTTACCCCTTCACCGCTTTATGGGAACATATGTGATGTCAATTTGTACTAGAATAATAACCCATCGTGTCAAGCGACCATCAATGCTAGTCTTGTCATCAAGAACTTTTAGCGATTCTTGAGATGGTAATTTTATGAGATAACATATAATGACATAACTTTTGAAAAGAAAAAATTAATGTCAAATAATGCTTCTCAATTATAGAATAGCATATTTTGCTCCTATCAATCTTTGATGTAATATAGCTATCCTTTCCTCTTCATTGTGTTATGCCAAGCGTAGAGATTCTTTCGATCTATTGTGTACAAGATGAGAGGTTTTCACGGGATTCTTTGTTGCGAGAATGGGATTTAAGATACTTCTTGATATTGTCAAAAGCTCTACATTTTATATCCTATTTGAAAGGAGTATTCTTTTACATCACTTCTTCCTCTTGGGTGGAACTCGATCGATGTCTCTAAATTTGGCTGGACTATCGAACGACCTCTTCTCGAAGATATGGAGATGGTTGGCGACAAGCTCCAAGGTGTCGACCATTAGAAATCTCATCACATAGGATATTTTTCTCAGTACACATTCTTAATGAGTTTCATTTGTGGTGGATCTCTGAGAGTACAGTCCAGATATCACGTCGATGTCCTTCTTTAAGGCTTTAGCCTCCAAATTTGCTTACCTTTTTGCAGGGACTTTTCGTTGATGGATTCTTGAACCGTGGTCCAAGTGTCACGCCTCGATGCTCACCGTGCGGGACTTGAATTGGTTGACATTTTGGCAGGGTTGTAGGAGAAGGTCTCATTGGAGAAGTAACTCTAACCTCTTTGATAACAGGACTTTGATATTTTCTTTTCATCAATCCTTTCTCCTTAACAACTTTAAGGACCCGTTACACTTTTTCATATACAGTTTAGAATTTTCTCACTAAAGAAGTTGGAACCTGACATTATCGAGTCCAGAAGGACTATTTGATTTGACCAGTAGAGTTATTCCACTTTACCCATCTTAGGCTGTTAAACTAGTTATGAGTTAGAACACTCACTTCTGGCTCCACTGCTGCTTGTATAATTTTCTGCTTGAATAATGCTTGTTGAGCAAGTAGTTTAGCATTTCTCTTTCTCTACTGCCTCTGGGTTAGCTTGCTTCCAAATGAGGAAGCTTTTACGTCGCCGCTTCTTCTTGAAGCTTCGGTCTCCATATTTATTATTATTCTTTTTTCGGATCTTTCGGTAGCAGATTCCCGAACATGCGATTTAGGTGTCATGCCCTGATGTCACATGACTTCTTCTCAAAAGCTCTCCATATTTTTCTTTCTACTGGGACCTTTTGGTAGCGAATTCTGGATGCTCCAAGTGTCAGCTCGATGCTCATCGTGCAAAACTTCTTTAGAATGATCTTGAGTTCTTACTGCTTGATGGTAGTTTGTAATAGAGCATTCTTAGCTTCTATGATAATTGGCCATTGATATCTCTTCTTCATAAGACCTTTTTTCCTTGACAACCTTCAGGACTCTGTGTACTCGAGCAGATGAAGTTTCAAGTTGTTTCTTCTGAAGAGTTGGAGCTGACAATTGTTGAGCCCAAAAAGCCTGCTTAACATCACCAATAAAGCTATTCCTTTTCACCCATTTTAGATTTTCAAACTTGTTGTGAGTGGGAACACTTGCTTCTGGTATCAAGTCTGATCACATGGCTAGTGATTCAGACAGCAACTACTGAGCTCACAATTTAGCATTTCTTCTCCTTCTTTGCCTTCCACTCAATTTTTCTCTAGAATAGGAGACTTCAGCATTATGCCTTCCTAGTGCAAAAGTTCAATGGCAGTGGTTCCATTCAAAGTCATGATTGAAACTTTATGCCCGGTGACTATTCTTTTCATAAATGGCACCTTAGAATGACCCAATCTTTCGAATACAAAGGTTCTCTTTCGAGGAATCTCACTAGCAGTAGTGGCCACCCCGATTATCCTCCTCCTATGCACAGGTTGGTGTGTAGAATATGCAGTTACTTCGTGGAGGATTATTTGCAACAGCAATAGTTGGGAAGTCTACACTACCAAATTGAATGGTAGCTCCAACATCTACAGTATTCATTACAGCATTAGCCAGATGGATGTTGGCTCCACGACCTAGCTTCAAGATGAACTGTATGCTCTGAAGATCCATTTAATATAGAGAGCAAGCAGATTAGTCATAAAGATATGATTTATTTATATTTAATTTCATTGATAATTGATTTTAAATTTTAATTTTAATTATACTCCTTATTACTATAGCTTAGATTGACTAGCCAAAGATAGAAGAGAAACTCCAGTGGAGTCGATCATGGGCTCCAAAATTCACCCCGACCTCAGATGAAGAGAGTGATTTAAAGGTCTTGTAATTTTAGAAGGCGGATGGAATAGTAGATAAGACACTACCCAAAGCTTTTGCCCTCATTTTGTGAGGACTTTAGATCTGGTTCCAGGTTTCCTATAGGCGTAAGCACCTATAGTTAATTACCACTCTCAGTGTTCAGAGAGAACTTTCGATTAAGGCTAGTCATTAGATCGTTGAATGCGTAGCGTATAATAGCAGCATGTGGAGTTTTAGAATTCAGATTTTATGAAATTCATTATATTTAATATAAAGCGGATGATTGGGAGAAACGATGATGCGATCTAGATCCCATGGTTCATCATCCATGTCATGGTCTGTCTACTTAGTGAGAGGAGGTAGTCGACCCAACTAGAAGGATCCTTATCGAAACACATGGGTTACATCATCCAAGAAATCTTGTAGACACGGGGTGTTGTTTAGGAGACAAGTTTAAGTCTACCTTAATAGAGAGGCTTTTGCCCAATCAAGTATGCCATGGTTCACAACTCAAAGGCGAGCCATTAGGAGCATCACTGCCATGGCATAATATAATGGTGTCATTTAGTGATAACCACCGGTGGAGGACTCGTATAGCATCATATGTGGAGCTTCTTGGCCAAAACATGATCGGAGGACAGCATGTCACTACATGAGATTATTTGAGAGTAAACATAGTTGCGTACTTGATTTGACTTTGGCTCTTTCGTGAGCTAGATTTTTCTTAATTTGTCACCTTAGACAAATAATTGCGGATGGTGAATTGAATTTTTTAGCTTTAAGTTCTTTAAAAAATTAAATTTCATTTAGACATTTATAATTTGGTGATTTATTTGATTTTACATTTGCATTGATACTTGAGTTTGATTGATTCAATTTGAGATTGCAAGCACATTTTTATGGTAAGTATCCCGATTGAAATCTTCATTCAACACAGTCATCATCGGGTGATTAATTGATTGAATCAAATATATTTGAGAACTTTAGATCACTCGACTATGTTTAGCTCGAAGGATCGAATCTGATATCACATGACATAATTAGCTTCTAAGATATTTTACTAAGTTGAAATTATTATAATAGATTTTTAAGTTTTGTTAACCTAGACCCACTCCTAAGACTAAACCCGGAATCAACCCGCATCCAAATAAATTTAAGCATTTACATGTAGGGGCTGGTGTTTAAATCATTTAATTTATTATTTTAGATCTTGTCGACTCTAACAATTTAATAATAGAGGATGACCTAGATTTATATTTTGAGATTTTGAATTTGAGAAATAATATCTTAAATATTTTGATAATAGTTACCCCTAGTTGATATCTTTCAATCAACTTAGTATCATTGGGATAGTTAATTGATTGAATCAAATATATTTGAGAACTTTAGATCTATTCGACTGTTTAGCTCTAAATCGGATCTTATCACATGAAATTAATTTCTCAGGATATTTTACTAGTTGAAATTAGATAATGGAATTTTAGGTTTTGTTACTAAAGACTAAAGAATCAACCCATGCAACATCCTCATACAAAATTTTCATTCAAAGATAAGACGTGCCCATGCGTGTTTAAATTATTAATCTATTATTGTCAACTCTATTAATTTAATAATAGAGACTAGATTTATATTTTGAGAATTTGAATTTGAGAATATAATATAATATCATAAATATTTTGATAATAGTTACCCTCAGTTGATATCTTCAAACTCAACTATCATCGTTGGAGATAAGATGTTATATTGTCAAATGATAAAATTAGCTTCTCAGAGATTTTCTCAGCTAGAGAAAGCTATAACAACATCATTTAGTTTTATCAACCCATCAGACCCAACCGAATCATCTCCGATCCTCATTAAGTTTAAGCATTACAGTAGTGTGGCCCATGCAGTGTATTTAGGAATTCATACACACTTTTGAGGAATTAAAATTGAGTTTTAATCATGCTTTATAATGTGTGCAAGAGTTTAATTAAATCTTTAATTAATGTCTTCTGTTCGCTTATACAATGTATTGTGAATCTGGTGGCATAGAAGATGTTATAGATTGATCTAATATCTTATTAGATTTTCGTGATATATTTAATTAATTCTAATTTAGCTACGCCCCTTTCGGACATTAAAATTTGTACTTTAAATCTTTATGTCAGCACATACGGTGTATCTAAGAATGCCTTACTCTCATTATAACATACGTGAATTTGGTATATGTTATAAGTTTCGAGCTCTTTCAAATTATTTAGATTAATATTTATTTGTTTGCATCTAGTTCATAGCTCATTGAGTTCTCTAAGTTTCAATGAAACTTAGCTCGTGAGAAGCTGGTAGAACTATCAAGATCACCGGAGGCTTTACTTGAACTTTGTTCTTGTTAAAAAGCAAACCCTCAAGTTTGTTAAAAGTCTTGTTATGATCGTCAACAAGTTATCGAGATCATTCTTATTTAAAGACTTTTAGAATTTTATATGTAGGTTTGGCTTCGATTCATCATTTTTTTATTTAAGTTTAATTTAAGCTTATTAATACTTTTATTTAATCATATTTATGCTTTGTGTCAATCCAAATTTCGACCTCATCCTTCCTCATTATAATGATCGAGCTATTCAACCTTCCCGCCTTTCTGAGCATAGCGATTCGTGACGCTACTGGTGATCTTCTACCCGTTTCATATAACGGTCTTCAAACACCTACATAATAAGAGCATATATGTAGGTTTATTCTTTAATTATCATTCTCAAATAAATTCAATTTAAGCTCGTTATTTGTTTTTGTTTAGTCTCGTCAGAAAATTCCTCCGGGTCATCCCCCGCATAGGCTATCGGGCTATTCGACCTTCCCGCTCTCGAGATAATAGCGTGTCTTGGACATTACTTGGTCATGATCTTCTACCCTGCGAGCTCTACTGAGCATAACAGAGTCTTCAAACACCTGCATAAAAAGAGCATATATGCATGTTTATTTTTTTAATTTATCATTTTCAAATAAGTTTAATTTAAGCTCGTAAACACTTTAATTTGTTCTATTTTAAGTCTCCCATCAATCTAAAATTGACCTAGATCATCCCCACATAGAAGACGAGTCTATTCATCCTTCCGCCTCTACGAGCATAATATTTAGTGTCTTGTGACACTACGGTCGTAGTCTTCTAACCTGTCAGCTCCGCTAAGCATAATAAGGTCTTCAAATACCTTCATAAAAAGAGCATATATGTAAGTTTATTTTTTAATTTATTATTTTCAAATAAGTTCAATTTAATCTCCTCAACACTTTTATTTGATTTTGTTTAAGTCTCCCATCAAATTCAAATTTCAGCCCAACATCGCCCTCGATAGAGCGACGGAGTCTATTCACCCTTCCACTAGCTTCTTAGCATAACGGTTAGTGTCTTGCGACACTACGGCCAAATTCTAAATTTCTCACCAGTATAACGTCTTCAAACACCAATAACTAGGAGGGATAATGAAATGATACATTAACCAATTGAATATGCCTGATTAGCTTTTGCAGCTGACGTCCTCCTGATATGAGCTTCTTTCTAGGCAAAAGATCCATCAGTTGAAACACCTTTTCGCTTGCTCCAATTGACTGCATTAATGAAGACCAATTGTTTCTGATCCACCGTGCTTAGTAGAATGGTAGAAGTAATTGTAGGTTAAACTCCAAAATCCATATCCCACACTTTTTCGTAAGCTTACATCCCACAATCTCTCAAGACATGTCGTGTATTATTCAATTTCTTATTTTTCAGTCCCATAGATTCTAACTGTCTTGATGAGAGAGAATGTTTCTTGGGAAACTTCATTTGCACGAGGAGCAAAGTCTTGAGTTAGTTTTGCTGCCCATTTCTGGAACCAAGTCTACTCGTCAAATCCCCAACTATTTCTTCATCGAAGAGGATCATCTCCTGTTAAACGAGGAGGAGGCGATAATGTTCAACTCTGGATGAAGCGATAGGCGTGGATCGATATCAACTCCAGCGGCTTCGACGGAAAAAAGCAGAAGTAATGTCAATTGCAGAAAAGGATTTAATGAAGGATCCAGACCGAGGAGGATGTTAGAGGATATCAGTGAGGTGACTATCCACTGCAACGTTGAACAGAGGAAGCAAATCGGTAGTCGGCGCTTTTCCTTTTACCCTTGCTTCGCAACGTCTCCCTTCTCTCTTAATCGGGCAGTAGCGGAGCGGAAGGGGAGAAAGCCGATGGTTTTGAATGAGGAAAACCATTTTTTAAGCTTTTCTGGTGGAAGAAGAGAAGTGCGAACGGGAAGCCGGACGGGAAGGATGCGGAGACAACCTTGACTCTATGCAAGAAAGCGGCAGTCGGCTATAGTAGAGACGTGCGAACGGGGAGAGGCACTGCTCGTTCGCTGCTTGTGGGTTCGCTGGAGATGGGCGAACAAAAAGAAAATAGGGAGGAGGCTTGCGACTGCTTTACGTGGGATGGTATAGCATCCTCGGCGTCGGAAAGGAGGATGAAGGTGAGAAGGAAGAGCACAGGGAGACAGAGGGAATCAGCTGAGGGAGGAGGGAAGCTTCCTTTTTTTTGGGCTGCCCGCAGAGAGCGAGCGGGAAATAGAAGGGTTCGGCTGCACATGGAGGGCTCTACGTGGCAGCTTTCAACATTAGCTCAGTTGATGGGCTGCCTGACCGAGTCAATCCGCGCGAGGCCTATACCCAGGAAGGCAGCGTGTGAGTAATGAATGTGGGCACATGGCAATACACAACATCCCCACCACAGACGGGTGTGGGTGGATACCGATTGCAAAAAAAAAAAAAAAAACATGGGAGTGGCGGCTGCAAGTTTTGAAGCATTGAACGGATGTGATTAAGAGATAATTAGATGGATTTACCTCGAAATGCGTGCTAATTTTGACGAAATTTTAAGTGCAATAAATTTAATTAAATTGGATGTCCATTCTAGATAATTTCGACTTTTCGCAATGGCGCTTCATTTCACAATCGGCTGTTGAGCGACTGATTGAATCAGTCACTTTAGTTCAAAATACTCGCCGCCGCTGACCGCCAGATTCGTCGATTGTCCAATAAGACGAACAATCTCATTTGATAGTTGACATTTCAAACTAACGATCAACGAACGCGCTCGATATCGTCGATCGCCCGGAGATATATATCGACATTATAACGCTTAATTAATCGCTTCATTGAGATTTCAAATATTTATATTCGCCAATTTCAATTCTCTAAAGTGAATCGCCATCGATCGCATCATTTTCATGACGCCCATCGATTCAATTTGCGCCACTCGTTTCGAATTCAACTGGACTTCAATTTAATTTACGACACATATGGTCAACAAATAATTTATTTATATATTTTTTTAATAATATTGTATTGTGATTTAAAATTTAAATTTTATATAAATAAACACCAAATTTTAATAGTTAAATACCTCAATTACATAAAACTTACAGATATGTGATGAAATCGATCCCCCCATAAAATTAATGTCTAAAATATAATTTAAATATAATCATAACTTACATTTTCAACCATAAAAATCAAAATTAGAATCCCCATCTCATATTATGAACAGTGAAACTCCCTCTATTACTTCAACTATTAACTAATAACAATACATCTTCCACACATAGAATCAGCAACAATTTCCTTCTTCTCATCTTTGTCTCTGATCTTGGCAAACAACTGCATTTCTGCATCTGTGAGATCGACAATAGTAGACTCAATCATCATCTCTGTGATTCAGCGAGCTCATGGTGGAGCTACTGTGGCTCTCTTTCCTGTGCTCTTCGAGGTCGGCAGTGGCCGACTCGACCATCCCTGTGGCCAGCGAGCTCATGGCAGAGCTACTGGATCTCTTTCTGGTGCTCCTCCACTTTCTTCACGAGTTGCTCATTGAGGGTTTTCAGGTTCTCCATAGTTTTACTTTCAGCACTTCTGGAACTTCCGGCACGATAAACAATCATGGATCCCTGGGATAAGTATGTGTAATAAATCATTAATTCTTTAGAAATATATGTTGCGCATATATACTGCATTGCACATAGTAAATAGTTAACTACTCATTATAAACAAAAAAACAGCAGAATATATTATAAGCAAGTATCGTATATAAGATATAGGTAAATGCAAGCAGGATTAGAAGGATTACAGTGAAAAAATAAGAGATCGACAATCAAGTTCATGGAAATCAAACTTAAATATTAACCCAATGTATGTAAATGTCCCAGAATTTTAAGTAACTTCAATCTATATTATCTTAAATTTATTCTACTCTCCCTATTCCTCTAACAATACAGTTACAAACCTAATATGTGCATATTTCTATCCTTTATCATATATACTTTCTTCACAAAAATGAACAATATTTAATTTAGTTTATTAATGACAAAAAACCAATATCACTTATGGTAAATTAGATAAAATAAATCTATTATGAGATATAAATAAACTTTAATAATAACCATCAATTGCAAGATGATTAAAAAGGGTTTAAAAATTAAATAAAACTAATTTTATTATGCAGTATAATAATTTTATTAGTGCATATTTCATTTCCTACAATAAAATTGAGATATAATCAAACATTATGACTACCCATTATATAAACAGTTTATTCACACTTTTCATCATATGATCACAACTTTGATCATATAGTCACACTTTTTAAAGGATGTGACTATTAGTGTGACAAGAAGCTTAAATCACAAATTAAAAAAGGAAGATTTACATACATACCACACAATTCTTATTCATTTACATATCTAACACCCAAAATTTAGCATTTACTTATCAAATACTTTCCTATGCTTGAAAAGGTGCATTTCACTCTTAAAAAATTAATAATAATGGTATTTTTATGTGATATTCAAGATTAAACATTATATATATAATTAAAGTTTAGATATTAAATATATAAATACAAAAGAATTATTTGGTATATATGTAAATCACCCCTTAAAAAAATGTTAACTAAAATAGTTCTTGTTAGTTGCAAACACATTTAGACAAAAGAAATGATCACCCTCATGAAAGAATATGGCCAAAGATATAAAAAGTGTAACTAAAAAGTTTTTTCAAGATTATTAATAATATGATTTTAATCATATTATTAATGAAAGAATATGATTAACTAAAATTGTGGTAGGGACTTCCATTATGTGTAAATTTTGTGCATAATAATGCAACTAGGACAAATGTCAATCTAACTATGTCATATTATTCTAATGAGTAAACATTTTATAATGGAGGTTTATAATTTGGAAGACGGTTAGTCTCAATTTTCTTTATATCAAAAAATATTTTTAATAAGGATAAAGTGAACCTAATTAAATATTGAAAGATGTATAAAGAAAAGGCTAGAAGTTCTTCATATGCTCTAGTATTCTATAATTATATGAGATTTAAGTATTATTTAAATATTAAAATTTAGATGTTAGATATGTAAATATATAAAATTGTGATATATATGTAAATCTCTTTTATAAATTTGTTATATTTGGTCATCCCCACTAGTGGCGTTGAAGATAATAATATTATTTAAGTATCATAGGGTCGATCCTCCTTAAATTAGTATAAAAAAGTCTAGCCAATTAAAACATGTTCAATCTATTGATCATATTAAATATAACCAATATTAATATATCATCAAAAATTTGGTTGATAGCAAATCTTGATAACAAAGGTTATAGAATCTTTTAGAATTAAATGCATAATCATCAACTTTTTATTTTAATAAATTTATAATCTAATTAACTATCTCGATCATTTTATGTCAAAATATATTATTAAAAAAATAAAATAGTAGTAGTTAAATGCTCAAGAATGAATAAAGAAAAAATTGGATCATCATCTACTCTAGCTTTTTACTATGTACTTGAAAAGGCCATCTATGCAAACTCATTAAAAAAACTAACCTAATAAATTCATGAAAACCAAATTATGAAATGAATTAATTAAAAGCATTTTATTATTTTTTCAAAAGAAAACTAATATACATATAGATAAATTGCATACCATATAAAAGCAAATAACTAAGAGTGGCATAATTCATATTTTCTAAATTATTTGTAGCAGAAATGCTTTATTATACACATTATTAATAAGGAAAAATTAAGTTTCCAAATGAGCACAAATAATAAATTAAATAATTATAAACCGTACATTCTACATTTAAGTATTCAAAGAAATGATCATGACTTATTAGATTTCTCTCATCGAGAAGTTCTACTTAATTTGTACGAATTCTATGATCATTGACTATTCAATTAATATCCAAGTTTTAATCAAAATTTAAGTGTTTAATTTGGGCTCACTTGAACTCATTGGATTGTTTTTGTGTAGATTCGCCTCATTTAGATGATCAATTTGACTATAAATTATTTAAAAATAATAGATGAATGATTCAAAATTTATTTTAGAAAGTTTCTAATGGATATGCACACACATGAACAACAACACACCCAGGTAAGTGTGCACACCATCGCGCATGATTATGCCACAATAACCACTAGATTTTTTAATAAAAATATAAAAAATTCAGTAAACTGATGACATTTAAAAGCTAAATAATGTTAAATATAAGCTCTCCTAAAGACAAATACACTCACAATATGACTTATATATTTTTCAACACATTTTCTAAATCTTTTACGACACTTGTAGCATGATATATCTGCTCATCTCATCTTTTTTTAGAATAAAAAATTGCTCAAATTAAGTCAAAAATTTTGTAAATTATTACTAAACTATTCAGATTTTCAATTCAGCAAATTTAGTGGAGAAAGTGTGATTCGATAAATCAAGTTGAGTATATTCAAAATTATGTGAATCCAGGCATAAATCAAACACTCATATGCATTAATGAGACTATCAATTTTTTTGTGAATATCACTTGTTTATAATTGTAATAATTATATTAATGAAATGAAATTGATGAGTCCAAGAACACGTAGTTTTGAGTTTGTTAAAATATTGATGACATTCAAAGTTGAAAAAAATTATTGTTGACCTATACATTCATGTCCATATGGTAACTAAACGATAATACTTGACACATACATGGGTCATATTCATTCAATTATTGTAGAATTAAGTGAAAATCACAAGTCAACATTGCAAAGATTGAGCCAAGTTCATTTCGATGATCATCGCCGCTTAATAATATCGCTTTGAAACAGATTGTTCGGCATATTCAAAAATTAAAAATATCTAAAATGGAGGTTCGCATTGCATATATCAATGCATAAAAGTCAAATACATAATCACATACCCACGCAGTGGTGACGTAAAATCTAAGATATACCAAAAAAAAAGAGATATCTATAGAATCTTTATAATATTATAATGACGACATACCTACAAATTAATTAAGCTGATTGAATTATGTCGAACATATATATATATATATATATAAAGTAATAATAAAGATTATAAAAAATAATAATAAAATTAAACTAAGTTGTCTTAGAATTTTATTCATTATAATAAAGATGAAATGAATACAGCCAAGCTTACTTTTAGTAATTTTAAATTAAATTATGTTTATATTAAAAAAAATCAGATATAATGTGTTATACAAATTTTTATTTATTTTATTTTATTTTAAAAAATAAAAAATAAAATAAAACGAAACTTCCTTTCTCGACACGTCAAAGCCAAATTGAGTTTGCGTACGCTGTCATCGCCGGTTTTGTCCCATCCATCCTCATCAAATTCTAAATAATAATTGAAAATCTTTATGCATGAATATAAGCAGTATAAAAAAATACATCTCGACTGCTCTTCCTCTCCGTCCTTCCTTCAAAAACTTCAAAGGAGAAACAAAATTTCTCTGAATTAGCACATCCTGACCTCTAACCTCAGTCTCCTCTCCTCCGTAAATTCAAAAGCCAACTTCACCGAACACATTGCTCTCATCCCATTTCTAGCAGCTTCTTGCTATCCTATCCTTCCATTCATATGTAAACTTCCACACCCGAAAACAATCATGTTATCGTCCTCGTCTATGCCGCTCGTCCACGATATCATGATGAGGTCACATCCATTCACCTCTAACTTCAAGCCTTCTCTCTCCTTCTGGTCTCTCTCTCTCTCTCTCTCTCTCTCTTGTCGTGAACTGTAAAATATATATATATCATCTCTCTCTTTCTCTGATTTACAGAAAAAATCAGAAATATATATATATATATATATATATATATATATATATATATATATATATATATATATATATATATATATATATATATTCTATATATTTATATTATATATATATTCTATAATATGATATAATTTAAATATATAATAATAATATTATTTTCGTAGCCACCTGCTTGCAAATATATAAATGAAATGTGTGTGATATACAAAATATATTGCGTTTTAACTTATGAAGGTGTTTGAAAAGCCTGTGTCTTTTAGATGGATAGGTTGGAGACTTATGACCGGTTGAAAATCACTACGCATGTTTTTTTAGAGCCTAATTTTAGTAGAAATCTCCCCTTAGGAGAGATGCTACTGAAATTTTTACGAACATCTGGACTTATAGAATAATAATAAAACATACTCATAAGAGTTTAAAAACCTAATTAAATACAAAAGAAAAACTCAATCAATGCTAATAGTAAATGCAATGAGCAAAAAAAAAAAAAAAAATTGGGAAGAAGATAAAATATTATAAATTAAAATGAGGATTAAAGAGGACATAACTACAAGCAACACTTAGACAATCTCCAAAACTCACTTAAGACTTTTTAAGAGATAAAATGGAAAGAATGAGAGATGGTGGAAAGGGA
>JAKCPB010000287.1:0-80962 GCA_021442155.1 Cymbidium sinense | reverse complement strand
TCAAAATAAAAAATATGATAAACCTAAAATAAAATAAAATAAAAATAAAAAAGCCTAAACCTAAAAAAAACATGACAATAAATAAATAATAAAACCTAAACCCTAAACTAAAAAATAAACCTAAACCAAAAATAAAAATTAAATAAATCTAAACCTAAACTAAAATAAACTAAACTAAAATAAATAAAATCAAAACATAAACCTAACATAAACTAAACTAAATATAAACCTAAACTTAAACTAAAAACTAAAACTTAAAAATAAACTTAAAATAAAAAGCAAAAACATAAACCTAAAAAGAAAAATAAAAATCTAAACCTGAACCTAAAAATAAAAATTTAAACTTAAATCTAAAATATAAAATTAAAATAAAACTAAACTAAAAAATAAACATAAACTTAAACCTAAACCAAAAAATAAACAAAAATAAAACACTTAAACTAAAATAAATAAACTAGAATAAATAAACTTAACTAAATAAAATAAAAATAAACCAAAATAAAAATAAAAATAAAATAAACTAAAATAAATATAAAATAAACTAAATAAACCTAAACCTATCTATTTACTTATTTTTGAAATAATAATTATGAAAAAATTAAAAAAAAACCATAACGTTGAATCCTAAACCTTAAAAACCCTAAACCCTAAATCCTAAACCCTAAACTCTAAATTGTAAGCCTTAAACTTTAAACCCAAAACACTAAATCCTAAAACTAACCATGTACCCTAAACCCTAAACCTTAAGCCTAGAACCCTAAACTCTAAACCCTAAACCATAAACCTTAAAAATATAAACCCTAAACCCTAAACCCTAAAACCTAAAACCGACAACTCTAAACCCTAACCCCTAAACCTTAAATCTCAAACACTAAACCCTAAACCCTAAACCCTAAACTAACCCAAAACACTAAACCCTAAACCCTAAAAATTTAAAAACCTAAACCTAACTTAAATATAGCCAAAAAATAAAATAAATAAAAAACCTAAAACTAAATAAAATAAAAAATTATAATAAAATAAAAACCTAAACCTAAACTTAGAAATAGAATAAAAAAAAAAACTAAACTAAAATAAATTAAATAAAAACTTAAAACAAAACTAAAAAAATAAAATAAACCTAAAAATAAAAAAAAAACTTAAATAAAATAAAAACAAAACATAAAATTAAAAAACCTAAAATAAAAATTAAATAAAAACCTAAACATAAAAATTAATAAAAAAATAAAACCTAAACCTTAAACTAAAAAAAAACCTAAACCTAAAATGAAAAATAAATAAACAAAATAAAATAAACCTAAACCTAAATGTAAATAAATTAAACTAAAATAAACCTAAAAACCTAAACCTAAACTAAATAAAACTTAAAAATAAAATAAATAAATAAACTTAAACCTAAATAAAATAAAAAATAAGATAAAAATAGAAACCTAAACTAAAACCTAAACCTAAAACTAAACTTAAACCTAAAAATAGAATAAAGTAAAAATACAAACTAAACAAAAAATAAAATAAATAAAAACCTAAACTATAATAAAAAAATAAATAAACCTAAAAATACAAAACCTAAATAAAATAAAACTAAACCTAAAATAAAAATATAATAAACATAAAATAAAAAAAATAAAACCTAAATAAAAACCTAAACCTTAAAAAACCCTAAAAATAAATAAAAAATAATATCTAAACCTTAAACTAAAAAAAATCTTTAACCTAAAATAGAAATCAAATAAACCAAAACCTAAACTAAAATAAACTAAACTAAAATAAATAAAACCTAAACCTAAACCTAAAAAACTAAACCTAAACTAAATAAAATAAAATAAACTAAAAGTAACCTAAACCTAAACTAAAAAGTAAAACTTAAAAATAAACCTAAAATAAAAACCTAAAACCTAAACCTAAAATAATAAAATAAAAACTTAAACCTAAACCTAGAAATAAAAAGTAAAACCTAAACCTAAAAAATAAAAATAAACCTTAATAAAAAACTAAAATAAATAATAAATAAACCTAATAAACAAAAAAACTAATAATAACTAAAACTAAACTAATAATAACTAAATAACTAATAATAAAACCTAAATAATAACTAAACTAACTAACTAATAAAGCTAACTAACTAATAACTAACTAATAAAAAACTAATAATAACTAATAACTAACTAAATAAATAACTTATAAAAACTAAATAAAACTAAAAAATTAAAACTAATAAAACTAATAAAAACTAAACTAATAAAACTAATAACTAAATAATAATAACTAAAACTAAATAAACTAACTAAAAAACTAAACTAAAAAAACTAACTAAACTAAACTAATAACTAAAAACTAAACATAAATAACTAATAACTAATAACTAAAATAACTAAAACTAATAAACTAACTAATAACTAATAACTAAACTAATAAACTAATAAACTATCTAACTAATAACCTAATAACCTAACTAACTAACTAATAAAAACTAAACTAAATTAAAAACTAATAACTAACTAAACCTAAGTAACTAACTAATAAAACTAATAATAATAAACTAAACTAATAACTAAACTAACTAATAATAATAAATAATAACTAATAAAAAAAAAATAACTAAACTAATAACTAATAACTATAACTAATAAATAATAACTAATAATAACTAGTATAAATTAATAAACTAGACAAATAAACTAATAACTAAACTAACTAATAAAAAATAATTAATAATAACTAAACTAAAATAATAATAAAACCTAATAACTAAAGTAATAATAAAACTAAAAAACTAAATTACCTAAAAAAACTAAACTAATAACTAAAACTAGCTTACTAATAAACTAACCAACTAAAAATTTAAAATTAATAATAAACTAATAACTAATTAATAATTAATAACTAATAAATAAAAAAACTAATAATTAATAACAAAACTAATAATAACAACTAATAAATAACTAAACTAATAACTAATAATAAATATAACTAATAACTAATAAAACCAAATAACTAAACTAATAATAACTAATAATTAATAACTAAATAACTAAACTAATAATTAATTATTAATAAACTAATAAAATAATAACTAACAACTAATAATAATAAATAAAAACTAACTAACTAATTATAACAAACAAGTAACTAAACTAATAACTAATAATAAAACTAAACATTAAAAACTAAATAACTAAACTAAAAACTAAAAAAACTAGAAAACCTAAATAAATAATAACTAATAACTAACTAAAAAAACTAAATAATAATTAAACTAATAACTAATAAATAATAATAATAATAATGAATATTAACCTAATAAATGACAAAACTAACTAACTAATAATAATAATAACTAAATAATATATAAGTAAAACATAATAACTAATAATAATAAAACTAATAACTATAAGTAATAACTAAAAACTAACAATAACTAACTAATGATAATAACTAATAACTAAACAAATAACTATTAACTAATAAAAACTAAACTAAAAACTAATTAATAACTAAAACTAATAACTAACTAAAACCTAAACCTAATAAAACTAATTAACTAATTAACTAATAATAACTAATAAGTATTAACTAAAAATAATAAAAACTAAAAACAAATAATAATAAACTAAATATCTAAACTAATAAACATAAAACTAACTAATAAAACCAAAAATAAAAAACTAAACTAAAACTAAACTAATAATAACCTAACTAATAATAAAATAATAAACTAACTAATAACTAATAACTAATTATTAAAAAACTAATAAAAAACTAAAAACTAACTAATAAATAAAACTAAACCACATAACTAAACTAACTAACAAACTAACTAAACTAAAAACTAATAATAAAACTAAACTAATAATAAACTAAAACTAATAAACTAAAAACTGGTAATAACTAAAATTAACTAATAAAACTAATAACTAAAACTAATAATAATAACCTAACTAATAATAATAATAAAACTAATAACTAACAAAAATAATAACTAATAATTAATAAACCTAATAATTAAACTAATTAATAACCTAACTAAACCAAAAACTAATAAGACTAATAAACTAATAACAAACTAATAATTAAAATGACTAATAATAACTAAAATAATAACTAAACTAACTAATAAACTAATAACTAAATAACTAACTAATAATAAATAACTAAAACCTAAAACATAAATGTGATAACTAATAAACTAAACTAATAAGACTAATAACTAATAACTAATAATAACAAAATAATGACTAACTAAACTAACAAACAACTAACTAATAACTAATAACTAAATAACTAAACTTAATAACTGACTAACTAATAAACTAATAAAACTAACTAATAACTAATAATAACTAATAAACTAATTATAATAACTAATAATAAACTAACAAATAAATAACCAAACTAACTAATAATAACTAAATTAATAACTAATAATAACTAAAACTAAATTTATAAAATAACTAAAACTAATAAAATTAATAAACTATTAACTAACTAAAACTAATAACTAATAATTAATAAAACTAAAAAAAATAAACTAATAACTAATAAACTAAAAACTAACTAAAACTAATAAACTTAAAAAACTAACCAAACTAACAACTAAACCTAAAACTAAAAATAATAAACTAACTAACTAATAATTAACGTTAAAAAACTAATAATAACTAAAACTAATAACTACTACTACTAATAATAATAATAATAATAACTATATTAATAATAATTAATAAACTAATAAACTAATAACTAACTAATAATAACTAATAAAACTAAACTAAATAAAATAATAAACTAATAACTAAACTAAAAATAAACTAATAACTAATAACTAAACCTAAACTAATAACTAACTAATAAACTAAAAAAACTAATAACTAAACTAATAACTAATAAAACTAAAATAACTAACTAAACTAATAAAACTAATAATAATAACCTAATAAATAACTAAACTAAACTAATAATAACTAATAACTAATAACTAATAATTGATAAAATAAAACTAATAACCAATAAATTATTAATAATAACTAACTAACTAATAAAAATAAAATTAATAATAATAAACTAATAAATAATAAAACTAATAAATTGAAAACTAACTAATAAAACTTAAACTAATAACTAACAACTAAATAAAAATAATAAAACTAATTAAAATTAACTAAACTAAAACTAATGACTAAATAGAATTAATAATAAACTAATAACTAAATAACTAATAAACTAAAAACTAAACTAAACTAAAACTAATAAACCTAATAACTAATAATAAAAACTAATATTAATAATAAACTAATAACTAAAACTAATAAACCTAATAACTAATAATAAAAACTAAATAAAACTAATAATAAAATAACTAATAACTAAAAATCTAATATAATAACTAAACTAATAACTAATAAAACTAACTAATAATATCCATAACTAAAAACATACTAACAATAAACTAAAAACTAAACTAAAAAACTTAATTACTAATAACGATCTAATAATAAAACAAATAATATTAGCTGATAAAATAAACTAAACTAAAAAACTTAATAACTATAAACCTAAACCTAATAATAACTAATAACTAAACTAATAACTAAACTAAATAACTAAACTAGTAAATTAAACTAATAACTAACTAAATAATAATAAAAATAAATAAATAACTAATAACTAATAACTAATAACAAATAACTAAAAAACTAGTAATAATAAACTAATAAAACTAATACTTAATTGCTAACTAAAACTAAATAACTAACTATAAAAAACTTATAAATAATAACTAATAACTATTAATAACTAATAAACTGAACTAACAACTAACTAAAAACAAAATAAAACTAAAATAATAATTAAAATAATAACTAATAATAAATAATAACTAAACTAAATAACTAAAACTATTAATAACTAAAAACTAACTAAATAGTAATAAACTAACCTAAAACTAATAACTAACTAACTAACTAACTAAAACATAATAACTAAACCTAATAAACAAATAAACTAATGAACTAATAAATAACTAATAACTAACTAAAACTAATAATAAAACTAACTAACTAATAATAACTAACTAATAATAACTAATAATTAATAATAATTAACTAATAATAATAATAAAACTAACTAATAACTAATAAACTAAAAAAATTAATAACTAATAACTAATGAACTAAATAAAACTAAAATTAACTAATAATAACTAATAAGCTAAAATAATAAAACTAAAAAACCCAACTAACTAACAATAATAATAATGACTAAATAATAATAAGAACTAATAAAACTAACTAATAACTAATAACTAAATACTAAAATAATAAAACTAATAACTAATAATAAAATTAAACTAATAACTAACTAATAAACTAACTAATAATAACTAATAAAAACTAATAAAACTAATAAGTAAACTAATAAAAAACTAATTAACTAAACTAATAATAACAAGTAACTAATAAAACACTAAGCAAATAACTAATTAATTAAACTAATAAAACTAAAATAACTATAATAACTAATAACTAAAACTAATAAAAATAACTAACTCATAAAACTAATTACTAAAAACTAAAAGTAACTAAATACCTAACTAATAACTAAAAACTAATAACTAAACTAATAACTAACCAAAAAACTAACTTATAATAAATTAACTAATTATAAACTAATAACAAATAACTAAACAAAAACTGATAACTAAAAATAAACTAACTAACTAAAACTAATAATAATAAACAAACTAAAATAACTTAATAAAACTAAACTAATAATAACTAACTAATAAAATAATAAATAAACTAAAAATAAATAAACTAACTAAAGCTAAATAAACTAAACTAATAAACTAATAATTATAATAATAAAACCTAATTAATAATAACTAAACTAAATAAAAATTAAAAAAATAGAAAACTAAACTAACTAACTAACTAAAAACTAATAACTAAACTAACTAATAACTAATAAAAAATAAAATAACTTACAAACTAAAACTAATAAAACTAAACTAAAAACTAATGAATAATAACTAAACTAATAACTAATTAATAATAACTAATAATAAACTAATTGAAATAATAACTATTAAACTAATTAATAACTAATAATAATAAACTAAACTAACTAATTAATAACTAACTAACCAAACTAATAACTAACAACTAATAATAATAAAACTAATAATAAAACTAAACTAAAAACTATAACTAATAACTAATAACTAAAACAAATAAATTGAACTAAATTAATAAAATTAACTAACTAATAAATTAATAACTAATAAACTAATATACTAATAAACTAATAACTAATAACTAAATAATAACTAACTAACTAAATAAATAAAACTAACTAACTAATAAAAAATAAACTAATAAACTAAATAACTAAATAATAATAAAATAACTAACTAAAACTAATAACTAATAACTATAAATAACTAAACTAATAAACTAAATAAAACTAAACTAATAACTAATAAACTAATAATTAATAAAACTAAAACTAATAACTAATAATAATAAATAACCTAAAATAAATAAATAATAATAATAACTAATAACTAAGAATTAATAAACTAATAAATTAATAAAATAACTAAACTAATTTAACTAAATAAATAAACTAATAAACTAATAATAAAATAAAACTAATAAAAAAACTAATAACTAATAATAACTAAACTAATAATTAAAAGAAACTAAACTATTAACTAATAATAATAACTAATAACTAATAATAAAACTAAAAGTAATAATAAACTAAAACTAATAACTAACTAAAATTAAAATAAAAACTAACAACTAATAATATCTAATAAAAAACTAAATAAGTAACTAAACTAAAAAATCAAATAAAACCTAATAAACTAATAACTAATTAAACAAATAAAACTAATAATAACTAACTATGATAATAATAACTGAAAAACTAAAACTAAACTAATAACTAAGAACTAACTAAAATAATAACTTAACTAGTAATAACTAGCTAATAACTAAATAAAAAACTATATAAAATAATAAATAAATAATAAAACTAATAAAAACTAAACTTATAACAAATAACTAAACCAATAATAACTAAACTACTAAACTAATAACTAAATAATAAAATTATAAACTAATAATAACTAAAAAAACTAAACTAATAAACTAACAAAATAATTAAAACCTAATAACTAAACTAATAAAATAAATATTAATAATAATAAACTAATAACTAATAGAAACCTAATAACTAAAACTAATAACTATTAAACTAACTAATAATAATAATAAATTAACTAAACTAATAACTAATAACTAAACTAATAATAAAGCAAAAATTAAAAACTAAATAAATAAATAACTAACTAATAACTAATAAACAAAATAACTAACTAATAACTAATAAACTAATAATAATAATAATAACTAAACTAAAACTAATAAAACTAATAATAATAAACTAATAACTAAAAACTAAACTAATAATTAATAATAATAATAAACTAATAATCAAAATAATAACTAAACTAATAATAATAGAACTAAAAAAATAAATAAACTAATAACTAAAAATAGCTAAAGTAATAATAATCAACTAAAACCTAAAAACTAATAATTTTCATAATAATAATAAACTAACTAATAAAACTAAAAACTAAATACACTAATAACTAACAAATAAAACTAACTAATAAACTAAAACTAATAGTAATATTAAAACTGAAACCTTAACTAACAAAAATAATAATTACTAACTAATAAATTAATAACTAAAACTAATAATAAACTAATAACTAATAATAAACTACTAACTAAACTAATAACTAACTAAAATAAAACCTAAAACCTAGATAATAAAATTAAATTAACTAAACTAATAACTAATAACTAATAAATAAACCTAAATAACTAAACTAATAACTAATAATAACTAATAACTAACTAACTAATAAAAAAACTAATAACTAATAATAACTAAATAAAACTAAACTAAAATCTAATAATAATAACTAACTAAAATTAATAACTAATAACAAAACTAATAAATTATAATAAAATTAATAAATTAACTAACTAATAAAAGTAATAAAATAATTAACTAATAACTAATTAAAACTAATAAATTACTAAAAAACTAATAAAACTAACTAAACTAATAAAACTAATAACTAATAATAATAATAATAATAACTAACTAATAATAATAAATAATAAATAATAAAACTAATAATAAACTAATAAACTAATGAACTAATAACTAATAACTGAACTAACTAATAAATAAATAATAAAATTATAATAACTAAATAACTAACTAATAATAAACAAATAACTAAATTAATAACTAATAAAACTAAAAACTAACTAACTAATAAAACTAAACTAATAAACTAACTAATAAAATTAAAAAGCTAAACTAAACTAATAAACTAATAAACTGATAAATAATAACTAATAATTAAAATAAAAAAACTAAACTAACTAATAACTAATAATAAAACTAAACTAATTAGTAAATAATAACTAAACAAATAACTTAAACTAAAAAACTAATGAACTAATAACTAATAAAAATTAATAAAACTAAATAATGACTAATAATAACCTAATAACAAAACTAAAAACTAAACCTAATTATATCTAATAACTAACTATAAATAAATAAAACTATCTAAAATAAATTAAGAAACTAAATATCTAATAACTAATAACTACAATAAAAACTAAATTAATAACTAATAAAACTAAATAAACTAATAACTAATAAACATAACTCATAACTAAACTATAATCTAGTAAACTAATAATAACTAAATTAATAATTGACTAATAAAACTAATAAAACTAATAATAACTAAATAAACCTAATAAAACTAATAAAACTAATAAATAATTAATAAAACCTAATAACTAATAACTAAAATAATAACTAATAATAATAAATAACTAATAACTAATAAAATAGTAAAATAATAATAATAAAACTAAATAATTAACTAATAATAACTAAACTAAATGTAAATTAACTAAATAATAACTAAATAACTAAACTAATAATAAAATGAATAACTAATAAAAACTAATAACTAAATAAAAATAAAAAAATAAAAACTAAAATTAATAACTAATAATAAATAATAAACTAAAAACTATTAATAACTAACTAATAACTAATAACTAACTAACAAATAAAACCTAATAAACTAAAAAACTTGTTAAACTAATAAATAATAAAACAAAATAACTAAAAAAAACTAAGTAAATAAATAATAAAATAACTAAACTAAAAACTAATAATAATAAATAATAAAACTAATAAACTAATAAAATAATAACTAATAAATAATAACTAACTAACTAACTAATAAACTAATAACTAATAAAACCTAATAAAATAATAATAAAACTAAAACCTAAAACTAAATAACTAATAATAATAATAATAATAATAATAACTAAACTAATAAACTAATAATAAATAACTAACTAATAATAAATAATAAATAACAAACTAAATAACTAAACTAAAATAATAACTAATAATAAATAAAACTAATAACCTAATAACTAATAATAACTTAAATAATTACTAATAATAACTAAAAAAACTAACTAACTAACTAACTAATAACTAATAAAACTAAAAAAACTAATAACAATAACCAACTAATAACTAATAAACTAATAACTAAGAATAGTAACTAATAATAAACTAATAAACTAAATAATAAAACTAACTAACTAATAATAACTAATAATAATAAAATAACTAAACTAATAACTAACTAATAATAATAAACTAAAACTAAATAACTAAACTAATAAAATAATAACTAATAACTAATAATAAAACTAAAACTAAACTAATCATAATTAAAAACTAAAAATAACTAATAAAATAGCTAATAATAACTAATAACTAATAAACCTAACTAAACTAACTAACTAATAACTAAATAACTAAACTAATATACTAATAAAAACTAAATAAACTAACTAAATAACTAACTTATAATAACTAAACTAAATGTAAATTAACTAAATAATAACTAACTACATAATAACTAAATAGCTAAACTAATAACTAATAAAAACTAATAACTAAATAAAAAAATAAAAAACTTAAACTAAAAACTAATAACTAATAATAAACTAAAAACTATTAATAACTAATAACTAACTAACAAATAAAACCTAATAAACTAAAAAACTAATTAAACAAATAAATAATAAAACTAAATAACTAATAAAACTAGTAAATAAACCTAATAATTAAACCTAATAACTAATAAAACTAATAACTAATAATAACTAAATAATAATAACTAAAAACTCTAATTAAACTAATAACTAATAAAACTAATAAAACTAATCACTAAACTAATAATAAAAACTAATAATTTAAAAAATTGATAAAATAAATAAATAATAGCTAACTAATAACTAATAATAATAATAATAACAACTAATAACTAATCACTAATGACTAAACTAAAACTAACCTAATAACTAATAATAATAACAAATAACTAAAATAATAAAAACTAAACTAATAACTAAACTAAAATAACTAAACTAACTAATAAATAAATTAATAAAACTAAATAACAAATAACTAATAGCTAATAACTACATAACTATTATACTAATAAACTAATAAAATAACTAAACTAATAACTAATAAATATTAAAACAAATAAAATTAAATTAAAAAACTAAAATAATAAACTAAAATTAATAACTAACTAACTAATAATTAATAAAAGCTAATAACTAAAAATAAAAACTAACAACTAAACTAATAATAAATAATAAAACAACTAACTAACTAAACTAAGAACTAATACCTAATAATAAAATTAATAAATCTAATAAAATAATAATAATAACTAGTAAAATAATAAAACTAAATAAACTAAACTAATAACTAATAACTAAAGAACTAAACTAATAATAACTAATAAACTAATAAAAACTAAATAATAAACTAACTAATAAACTAAAACTAAACTAAATAAATAACTAAACTAATAACCAATAACTAACTAATAATTAATAATAACTAATAATAACTAACTAAATAAATAATAAAATAACTAAACTAAAAACTAATAATAATAAACTAAATAATAAAATAAATAAAATACTAAAATAATAATTAATAAATAATAACTAACTACCTAATAAACTAATAAAACTAAAACCTAAAACTAAATAACTGATAATAATAATAATGACTAAACTAATAAAATAATAATAAATAACAAACTAATAATAAATAATAAATAATAAAATAAATAACTAAACCAAAACTAATAATTAAATTAAAATAATAACTAATAATAACTAAATTTACTAACCTAATAACTAAAATAATAACTAAAAAAATAAACTAATAATAACTAAAAAAACTAACTAATTAACTAACTATTAAGTAATAAAACTAATAAACTAATAACAATAACTAACTAATAAACTAATAACTAATAATAGTAACTAATAACAAAATAATAAAATAAATAATAAAACTAACTAATAACTAACTAAAAATAATAAAATAACAAAACTAATAACTAACTAATAAAAATAAACTAAAACTAAATAACTAAACTAATAACTAAATAACTAAACTAGTAAATTAATAATAATTAATAACTAAAAATAACTAATAAAATAGCTAATAATAATAACTAATAAAACTAACTAAACTAACAAAACTAATAATAACTAATAGCTAAACTAAAAACTAATAAATAAACTAATAAAATAACTAAAACTAACCTAAATATTAAAACTAAAATAATTAATAATTAAACTAATTAACCTATAATAATTAACTAAATAATAATAATAATTAATAAACTAAAATAAAACTAATAAAAAAACTAAACTAAAAACTAACTAACTAATAACTAATAACTAAACTAATAATAATAAACTAATAACTAACTAAATAACTAATAAAACTAAAAAATAATAACTAATAATAATAACTAAACTAACTAATAACTAATAACTAACTAACTAACTAATAACTAAATAAACTAACTAATAACAAACTAAAAAAACTAAACTAAACTAATAAAGCTAATAATAACTAATAATAAACTAAATAAAAACTAATAAACTAATAAGTAATAACAAAAACTAAAAAATAATAACTTAACTAATAATAAAACCTAACTAAAAAACTAATAAACTAAATTAGTAATTAATAACTAACTAATAAATAAACTAAATAAAAATTAATAACTAAAACTAAACTAATAAAACCTAATAAAACTAATAAAATAACTAACTAGATAACTAACTAAAGTAATAATAACAAAATAACTAATTAATAATAAACTAACTAACTAAAAAACTAAATAACTAAAATAAACCTAATAACTAAATAATAATTAACTAAATAAAATCTAATAATAAATTAAAACCTAATAACTAATAACTAAATTAATAATAAACTAAAAACTAATAAACTAATAACTAAAAATTACTAAACTAATAACTAATAACTAATAAAATAACTAACTAAAATAACTAATAAACTAATAACTAACAAACTAATAAAACTAAATAACTAACTAACTAATAACTAACTAAGTTAAAACTAATAAATAAACCTAAAAATAAAACTAAATTAATAACTAAAAACTAAACTAAATAATTATAATAAATTAATAACTAAACTAATAAATTAATAACTAAAACTAACTAATAATAAACCTAATAAACTAAAAAAATAACTAACTAAACTAAAAGCTAATAAACTAATAATTAAACTAATAGCTAATAATAACTAATAAAACTAATAAAACTAACTAAAACTAACAAACTAATAATTAATAAACTAACTAATAATTAACTAAAAACTAATAATAACTAATAACTAACTAACTAACCTAATAAAACTAAAAACTAATAACTAATAAACAAATAAAACTAATAACTAATAATAGAAACTAACATTAAAAAAAGCCTAATAATAATAACTAACTATAACTAATAAAAACTAAACTAAAAAACTAATAAC
Source organism: Cymbidium sinense (assembly GCA_021442155.1). Classification (NCBI taxonomy): domain Eukaryota; kingdom Viridiplantae; phylum Streptophyta; class Magnoliopsida; order Asparagales; family Orchidaceae; genus Cymbidium; species Cymbidium sinense. The sequence goes on along the minus strand of JAKCPB010000287.1, from coordinate 66,940 downwards.
CTAATAAAACTAAATAATTAAACTAACAACTAATAATAACTAATAAACTAATAACTAATAACTAGTTAATAACAAATAATAAAATAAACAAACTAACTAACTAATAACATAAAACTAAAAACTAATAGCTAACTAATAATTAAACTAATAAATAAAATTAATAATCATAAACTAATAATTAATAACTAAAAAACCTAACTAAACCTAACTAAAAACTAATAATAAACTAATAAACTAATAAAATTATAATAACAAATAAAACTAAATAACTAAATAACTAAGGTAAAAACTAATAATAACTAAACTAAAAACTAAATAACTATCTAAACTCAAAACTAAAAACTAATTAATAAAACTAATAAATAATAAAAACTAACTAACTAAACTAACTAACTAAATAAATAACTAAACTAATAAACTTATAAAATAAATAACTAATAAAACTAACTAAACTAATAACCAATAGCTTACTAATAATAACTAACTAAAACTAAAAACTAATAATAAATTAAACTAATAACTAATAAAAACTAAAACTAATAAACTAATAACTAATAATAATAGCTAATAACTAATAACTAAAGTAATAACTAACTAATAACTAATAAGTAACTAAAAACTAAATTAAATAACTAACTAAAACTAACTAAACTAATAACTAACTAAGAAACTAATAATAATAACTAAGCTAATAAACTAATAACTAATAATAATTAATAAAAAATAATAAAACTAATAAACTAATAATAACTAACTAACTCATAATAATAACTAAATAACTAAGTAAAAACTAATAAAAACTAAACTTAATAAACAAATAAACTAATAAACTTATAACTAATAACTAATAAACCCTAATAACTAAACTAAAAAAATAATAAATAAAGAACTAATAACTAAAACTAATAATTAAAGTAATAAAACTAACTAACTAACTAATAACTAACTAATAATAATAATTAAAACTAAACTAATAAACTAATAAATAATAACTAATAACTAATAAAACTAAATAACTAACTAATAACTAACTAATAAACTAACTAATAACTAAAAACTAATAAACTAATAACTAAACTAAAAAAACTAAAACTAACTAATAATAACTAACTAATAATAACTAAACTAACTAATAAATAAACTAACTAAACTAATAAACTAATAATAGATAGTAACTAATATCTAAATTAATAAACTAATAACAAATAACTAAGTAGTAATCTAATAAAACAAATAATAAATAACTAAACTAATAAAATAATTAAACTAATAATAATAAAACTAAATAAAATAAACTAACTAATAATAATAATAATAATAACTAAACTAATAACTAATAATAACTAAAAACTAACTAATAACTAATAATAACTAAACTAAATAACTAATAACTAAAACTAAACTAATAAACTCATAAAAATAAACTAATAAACTAATAAACTAATAAACTAATAAACTAATAAACTAATAAACTAATAACTAAACTAAAATATGACTAGCTAATAATAACCAATAAAGATAATAATAACTAAACTAATAACTGATAATTAACTAATAAAACTAACTAATAAAACTAACTAATAAACTAATAAATAACAACTAAATAAACTAACTAATAATAATAATAATTAATAACTACTAATAACTAAACTTATAATAAAACTAACTAATAAACTAATAATAACTAAATAACTAATAATAATAACTAACTAACTAATAACTAATAATTAACTAAATAATAACTAATAACTAATAATTAATAAACTAATAATAAAAATAATTACTAATAACTAAAAACTAATAATAATAACTATAATAAACTAAAAATCTATAAACTAATAATAACTAACTAACTAATAATAAAACTAATAAATAAACTAATAACAAACTAATAATAATAAAACTAAACTAATAACTAACTAACTAATAAAAACTAAATAACCAAACTAACTAAATAACTAATAATAATAAAACTAATAATAACCAAAACTAATAATAACTAAGCTAAAATCTAACTAACTAATAATAACTATAACTAATAAAACTAAAACAATTTTAATAATAACTAACTAATAATAATAACTAACTAATAATAATAACTAATAACTAATAAAACTACCTAATAAATAACTAATAAAATAACTAAACTAATAACTAATAATAACTAACTAGCTAATAATAATAAACTAATAAATTAATAACTAATAACTAATAATTATTAATAATAATAAACTAAATAAACTAATAATAATTAACTAATAAACTAAATAACTAATTAATAACTAATAAACTAATAAAATTAATAAACTAATAAACTAATAATAATAATAATAATAACTAAACTAACTAACTAAAATAATAACTAATAAAGCTAACTAAAACTAAAAATGAAATTAAAAACTAAACCTAATAAACTAACTAAACTAAGAATAATAACTAATAACTAATAACTAATAAACTAATAACTAGCTAAAAATAACTAAAATAATAAACTAATAACTAAAACTAACTAATAACTAAACTAATAACTAATAACTAAACCTAATAACTAAAAAACTAATAAACTAACTAACTAATAACTAATAATAACTAATAAATAAACTAACTAAACTAAAAACTTAATAACTAATACTAAATAAGTAAACTAATAACTAATAAAAACTAATAAAACTAATAATAATAACTAAACTAATAAATTAACCTAAATAACTAAATTAATTAATAACTAAACAAATAAACTAAAGCTAAATAAACTAACTAACTAATAACTAATAAAAAATAAATAACTAAAATAACAAACTAATAACTAATAAAAAGTAATAACTTATAATAATAAAAATTAATTAAAAAAAGTAACTAACTAATAATAATAAAACTAATAACTAAATAACTAATAAACTAATAAACTAATAAAACAAAAATAAACTGATAAACTAATAACTAATAAACTAAATAATTAAATAAAACTAATAACCTAACTAATAAATAACTAAAACTAAAAATAATAACTAAGGAATAGTAAAAATTGAAAAAATAACTAAACTAACTAAGAACTAATAAACAAAACCTAATAACCAAAAATAACTAAACTAATAACTAATAAACTAAACAACTAACTAATAAACTAAACTAATAAACTGATAATAAATAACTAAACCAAATAACTAATAACTAAACTAATAACTAAAACTAATAACAAATAATAATAAATAATAAACTAATAACTAATAAAACTAACTAACTAATAATAAACTAACTAACTAATAAAACTAAAAACTAAAACTAATGATAATTATAACTAACTAATAACTAAACTAATAACTAACTAATAATAATAATAAACTAAAAAACTAAATAAAACTAATAAACTAAAAACTAAACTAATAATGACTAACTAAACTAAACTAATAAGTAATAATAAATAAAACTAATAACTAATAATAATAAACTAAAAAAACTAAATAACTAAACTAACAAAATAACTAAATAACTAACTAAAACCTAAACTAATAACTAATAAATAATAATAATAAAATAAACTAATAAAAATAACTAACTAAAACTAATAACTAAAAATAATAACAAATAATATCTAAATTAACTAAGTAATAGATAATAAATAAACCAATAACTAACTAATAATAATAATTAAAAAACTAATAAAATAATAACTAATTATTAATAATAATAAACTAAAACTAATAACTAATAAAACTAACTAACTAATAACTAACTAAATTAATAATTAACTAAAAAACTAAATAATAAATAAACTAAAAAACTAATAATTAATAACTAATATAAAAACTAATAAACTAAAACTAATAATAAATAATAAAAACTAATAAAGCTAATAAATTAATAACAAAACTAATAATTAATAAACTAATAAATAATAAACTAATAACTAATAAAATAAAATCATAAAACTAATAACTAATAACTAACTAAAATAAATAAACTAATAAACTAAACCTAAACTAACTAAAATAATAATAACTAATAAATTCATAACTAAATTAATAAAAAAAAACCAAAATAACTAAACTAAAAAAACTAATAACTAAAAACTAACTAATAAAAAACTAAAACTAATAAACTAATAATTAAATAAAAACTAAATAATGACTAATAAAATAATAAATAAAAACTAATAAATAAACTAAAAAACTAATAAAACTAAAAAATAATAACTAACTAAACTAAATAACTAAACTAATAACTAATAACTAACTAACTAAACTAATAACTAAATAAACTAACTAATAATAATAACTAAAACTAAATAACTAACTAAAAAAACTAAACTAAATTAATAAAGCTAATAATAACTAAAATAACTAACTAATAATAAATAATAACTAAATAATAAAACTAAACTAATTACTAAAAAACATTAATAACTAAACTAATAGCTAACAAATAAATAATCTAACTAATAACTAATAATAAACTAAAAAACTAAATAACTAACTAATAACTATCTAAATAAAAACTAATAAACTAAAAAGTAATAACTAAACTAAAAAATAATAACTAAACTAATAATAAAACCTAACTACAAAACTATAAACTAAACTAATAATTAATAACTAACTAATAAATAAACTAACTAAAAATAAATAACTAAAACTAAACTAATAAAACCTAATAAAACTAATAAAATAACTAACTAGATAACTAACTAAACTAATAAAAATTAAATAACTAATTAATAATAAACTAACTAACTAAAAAACTAAATAACTATACTCAACCTAATAACTAAATAATAATTAACTAAATAAAAGCTAATAATAAACTAAAACCAAATAACTAATAACTAAATTAATAATAAACTAAAACTAATAACTAATAATAACTAGTAAAAATAATAACTAACAAACTAATAACTAAAATTACTAAACTAATAACTAATAAAATAACTAACTAAAAATAACAAACAAACTAATAAAACTAAATAACTAACTAATAAGTTAAAACTAATAAATAAACCTAAAAATAAAACTAAATTAATAACTAAAAGCTAAACTAAATAACTATAATAAACTAATAACTAAACTAATAAACTAATAACTAAAACTAACTAATAATAAACTTAATAAACTAAAAAAATAATTAACTAAACTAAAAGATAATAAACTAATAACTAAATTAATAGCTAATATTAACTAATAAAACTAGCAAAACTAACTAAAAACTAACTAACTAATAACGAATAAACTAACTAATAATTAATAGAAAACTACTAATAACTAATAACTAACTAATCTAATAAAAACTAATAACTAATAACTAATAAACTAATAAAACTAATAACTAATAATGAACTAATAGTAAAAACCTAATAATAGTAACTAACTAAAACTAATAAAAACTAAACTAATAAGAGCTAAACTAATAAACTAATAACCAAATAAAACTAAATAACTTAACTAACAACTAATAATAACTAATAACTAGCTAATAACTAATAATAAAACAAACTAACTAACTAATAACATAAAACCAAAAACTAATAGCTAACTAATAACTAAACTAATAAATAAAAACTAATGATCATAAACTAATAATAACTAATAAAACTAAATAACTAAATAACTAAATAACTAAAATAATAACTAATAATAACTAAACTAAAAACTAAATAACTAATTAAACTAAAAACTAATAACTAACTAATAAAACTAATAACTAATAAAAACTAACTAACTAAACTAACTAAATAAATAACTAATAATAACTAAAATTAAATAACTAAACTAATAAACTAATAAAATAAATAACTAACTAATAAATAATAACTAAACTAAAAATAATAATAAATTAAACTAATAACTAATAAAAATTAAAACTAATAAACTAAAGTAATAAGCTAATAACTAATAATAATAACTAATAACTAAATTAATAACTAACTAATAACTAATAAGTAACTAAAAACTAAATTAAATAACTAACTAAAACTAACTAAGAAACTAATAATAATAACTAACTAATAATCATAACTAAAATAATAACCAACTAATAACTAAATTAAAAACAAACTAACTGATAACTAACTAACTAATAAATAAATCTAATAGCTAAACTAATAACTAAAAAATAACTAATAAAAATAACTAAACTAAACTAATAAAATAATAACTAACTAATAACTAATAAAAAAACTAGTAATAATTAATAAGCTAATAAACTAAATGACTAACTAATAATAAAATAATAATAACTAAACTACTAAACTAATAACTAATAATAATTAATAAAACTAACTAACCAAATAATAAAACCTAATAAAACTAATAAACTAATAATAATTAACTAACTAATAATAATAACTAAATAACTTTGTAAAAACTAATAAAAACTAAACCTAATAAACTAATAAACTAATAAACTAATAACTAATAACTAATAAACCCTAATAACTAAACTAAAAAATAATAAATAAAGAACTAATAAACTAAAAAACTAATAATTAAAGTAATAAAACTAACTAACTAACTATTAACTAACTAATAATAATAATTTAAAACTAAACTAATAAACTAGTAAATAATAACTAATAACTAATAAAACTAAATAACTAACTCATAACTGACTAATAAACTAACTAATAAAGAAAAAATAAACTAATAAGTAAAACTAAAACTAAAAAAAGTAAACTAAAGTAAATAATAATAACCTAGTAACTAATAACTAAACTAATAAACTAATAAGTAATAACTAAATAATAATCTAATAAAACTAATAATAAATAACTAAACTAATAAAAATAACTAAACTAATAATAATAAAAATAAATAAAATAAAATAATTAATAATAATAATGATAATAATAATAACTAAAATAGTATTAATAATTACTAAAAACTAATTAATAACTAATAATAACTAAATTAAATAACTAATAACTAAAACCAAACTAATAAACTCATAAAACTAATAAACTAATAACAAATAAACTAACTAATAATTAAAAACTAATAAACTAATAACTAAAGTAAATTATGACTAGCTAATAATTGCTAATAAAACAAATAATAACTAAACTAATAAACTAACTAAAAACTAACTAAACTAATAGCTAATAATTAACTAATAAAACTAACTAATAAATTAATAAATAATAACTAACTAATAAAACTAACTAATAAACTAATAAATAACAACTAACTAAACTAACTAATAATAATAATAATATAATAACTAATAATAATACCTAATAACTAGTAACTAACTAAACTTATAATAAAACTAACTAATAAACATATAATAACTAAATAACTAATAATAATAATTAACTAACTGATAACTAATAATTAACTAATAAATAATAACTAATAACTAATAATTAATAATAATAATAAACTAATTATTAATAACTAAAACTAATAATAATAACTATAATAAACTAAAAACTAAAAACTAATAATAACTAACTAATAATAATAAAACTAAACTAATAACTAACTAACTAATAAAAAACTAAATAACTAACTAAATAACTAATAATAAAACTAATAATAACCAAAACTAATAATAACTAAGCTAAAATCTAACTAACTAATAATAACTATAATTAATAAAACTAAAAACTAAACTAATAATAACTAACTAACTAATAATAATAATAACTAAACTAATAACTAATAAAACTACCTAATAAATAACTAATAAAATAACTAAACTAATAACTAATAATAACTAACTAGCTAATTAATAAATTAATAACTAATAATTACTAATAATAAACTAAATAAACTAATAATAACTAACTAATAAAATAAATAATTAATAACTAATAAACTAATAAAACTAATAAACTAAATAACTGATAAACTAATAATAATAATAACTAAACTAATAACTAACTAAAATAATAACTAATAAATATAACTAAAACTAAAAATGAAACTAAAAACTAAACCTAATAAACTAACTAAACTAATAATAATAACTAATAACTAATAACTAACTAAAAATAACTAAACTAATAAACTAATAACTAAAACTAACTAAACTAATAAACTAATAACTAATAAAACTAACTAACTAATAACTAATAATAACTAATAAATAAACTAACTAAACTAAAAACTTAATAACTAATACTAAATAAGTAAACTAATAACTAATAAAAACTAATAAAACTAATAATAATAACTAAACTAATAATAAACCTAAATAACTCAATTAACTAATAACTAAATTAAGTAATAACTAAGCTAATAAACTAAAACTAAATAAACTAACTAACTAATAACTAATAATAAATAAATAACTAAAATAATAAACTAATAACTAATAATAATTAATAATTAATAATAATAATAACTAATTAAAAAATAAAACTAACTAACTAATAATAATAAAACTAATAACTAAATAACTAATATACTAATAAAACAAAATAAATAGATAAACTAATAACTAATAAACTAAATAATTAAATAAAACTAATAACCTAACTAATAAATAACTAAAACTAAAAATAATTATTAAGTAATAGTAATAACTAAAAAAAATAACTAAACTAACTAATAACTAATAAACTAAACCTAATAACCAATAATAACTAAACTAATAACTAATAAACTAAACAACTAACTAATAAACTAAACTAATAAACTAATAATAAATAACTAAACCTAATAACTAATAACTAATAATAATAACTAAACTAATAACTAAAACTAATAACAAATAATAATAAATAATAAACCAATAACTAATAAAATTAACTAAATAATAATAAACCAAATAACTAATAAAACTAAAAACTAAAACTAATGGTAGTTATAACTAACTAATAACTAAATTAATAAATAACTAATAATAATAAACTAAAAAACTAAATAAAACCAATAAATTAAAAACTAAACTAATAATGACTAACTAAACTAAACTAATAACTAATAACTAACTAAACTAAATAACTAAACTAATAAGTAATAATAAATAAAACTAATAACTAATAATAATAAACTAAAAAAACTAAATAACTAAACTAACAAAATAACTAAATAACTAAAACCTAAACTAACAACTAATAAATAATAATAATAAAATAAACTAATAAAAAATAACTAACTAAAACTAATAACTAAAATAATAACAAATAATATCTAAATTAACTAAGTAATAGATAACTAATAACTAAACTAATAACTAACTAATAAAAATAATAACTAATAATAATTAAAAACTAATAAAATAATAACTAATTATTATTAATAATAAACTAATAACTAATAATTAATAAAACTAACTAACCAATAACTAACTAAACTAATAATTAACTAAAAACTATAAAAACTAAATAATAAATAAATTAAAAAATTAATAATTAATAACTAATATAAAAATAAATAAACTAAAACTAATAATAAATAAATAAAAACTAATAAAACTAATAAACTAATAACAAAACTAATAACCAATAAACTAATAACTAATAAAAATAAATTCATAAAAGTAATAACTAATAATAACTAAACTAATAAACAAATAATAAAAAACTAATAACAAATAACTAACTAAAATAAATTAACTAATAAACTAAACCTAAACTAACTAAACTAATAATAACTAATAAATTCAAAACTAAATTAATAAAAAAAAAACCTAAATAACTAAACTAATAAAACTAATAACTAATAACTAACTAATAAAAAACTAAAACTAATAAACTAATAATTAAATAAAAACTCAATAATAACTAATAAACTAATAACTAATAACTAATAACTAAACTAAAAAACTAAATAATAACTCAAAACTAATAATAAAACTAATAATTAAAATAACTAAACTAATAAACTAATAACTAATAAAATAATTAATTAATAACTAATAGTAACTAAACCCTAAAAACATAAAAACCTAAACCAAAACTAAATAAAATGTAAACCTAAATAAAATAAAAACCTCAACTAAAACATAAAATAAAAACCTAAACTAAAAGGTAAACTAAATAAACCTAAGTCTACTGGTTTACTTAATTTTAAAATAATAATAATAATAAATAAATAAATAACCCTAACCCTAAACCCTCAAAACCCTAAACCTTAACTCCTAAACCCTAAACCCTAAACTCTAAACCCTAAACCATAAACACTAAACACTAAAACTCACCTTAAATCATAAACCCTAAACCCTAAACCCAAAACCTAGAACCCTAAACCCTAAACCCTAAACCCTGAAACCTATAACTCTAAACCCTAAACCTTAATCCCTAAAAACCTAAAAACCTAAACCTAAACTAAATAAAACCTTAAAATAAAATAAATAAAAATAAAAACCTAAACTAAAACCTAAACTTAGAAATAAAATAAAATAAAAAACTTAAACTAAACTAAAAAATATAATAAACCTCAAAATAAAATCCAAAATAAAATAAAAAGTAAGCATAAAATAAAAATAAAATAAAATAAAAACTAAATATAAACTTAAACCTAAAAAAAACAAACCTAAAAAATAAAACCTAAAAATAAATAAAAAAGAAAACCTAAACCTTAAAGTAAAAAGAACTAAACCTAAAATAAAAATAAAATAAACTAAATAAAATAAACTAAAACCTAAACTAAAATATCCTTCAAGCATAAACCATAAACAATAAATGAACTGTAAACCCTAAAAGCCAAAAAATCTAAACCTAAACTAAATAAAACCTAAAAATAAAATAAATAAATAAACCTAAACTTAAAAAAATAGAATAATAAGATAAAATAAAAACCTAAACTAAAACTTAAACCTATACCTAAGCTTTTACCTAAATTTAAAAATAAAATAAAATAAAATTAATTAAAACCTAAACTAAACTAAAAAATAAAATAAACCTAAAATAAAAAACTTAAATAAAATAAAAACAAAACATAAAATAAAAATAAAATAAACCTAAAATAAAATTAAACAAATAAAAATCTAAACCTAAAAATAAATTAAAAAAACCTAAACCCTAAACTTAAAAAAAAACCTAAACTTAAAATAAAAATAAATCTTAAACTCAAAAATAAAATAAACCTAAAAATAAAAAACCTAAATAAAATAAGAAGTCAACTTAAAATAAAAATAAGATAAACCTAAAATAAAACTAAATAAAAACCTAAACCTAAATAATGAACCTAAAAATAAATAAAAAAGAAAACCTAAGCCCTAAACTAAGAAAAAAAATAAACCTATAATAAAACAAAATAAACTAAATAAAATAAACCTAAACCTAAACTAAAATAACCCTAAACCCTAAACCATAAACCATAAACTAACCGTAAACCCTAAAAACCTAAAATCATAAACCTAAACTAAATAAAACCTAAAATTAAAATAAATAACTAAACCTAAATATAAATAAAAAAATAATAAGTTAAAATAAAAAACCTAAATTAAAACCTAAATTTGAACCTAAACCTAATAATAAAATAAAATAAAAATAAAAAATAAACTAAAATAAAATTATTAAAAACCTAAACTAAACTAAAAAATAAAATAAACCAAAAAAATAGAAAACCTAAATTACATAAAAGCTAAACCTAAAATAAAATAAAATAAAAACTAAATGAAAATCTAAACCTAAAAATAAATAAAAAATAAAACTTAAACCATAAACTAAAAAATAAACTAAACCTAAAATAAAAATAAAATAAACCTAAACCTAAACTAAAATAAATAAAACCTAAACCTAAACTTAAAATAAATTAAACTTAAACTTGAACCTAAACTAAATAAAATAAAATAAACTAAAATAAACCTAAAATAAAATCCTAAAACCTAAACCTAAAATAAAATAAAATAAAAATCTAAACCTAAACCTATTAAACCTAAAAAATAAAATAAAAATAAAACTAAAATAAAACATAAACCTAAACCTAAAAAATAAATTAAAATAAAAAGACCTAAACTAAAATAAATAAATAAACTAAATAAAAATAAAATAACCTAAATATAAATAAAAAATAAAATAAACTAAAATAAATTAAAAATAAACTAAACAAACCTAAACCTACCCATTTATTTAATTTAAAAAAATAAAAAAAATAAATAAGAAACCCTAACCTTAAACCCTAAAAACCTTAAACCCTAAATCCTAAACACTAAACCCTAAACCCTAAATAATAATAACTAATAAACTAATATACTAATAATAAATAATAATTAATAACTAATAAAAACTAATAAAAATTGCCAAACTAATAACAAAGAAAACTAATAATAACAAATAATAACATAACTAATAAAAAAACTAAAAATAATAAACTAATAAAGTAAACTAATAACTAATAATTAAAACTTAAATTATAATAAAACAAATAATAACATAACTAAAAACTAATAATAAAAACTAACTAATAAATAATAATAATAATAATAATAATAAAAAGTAAAGCTAAACACTAAAACCTAATAAAACTAACAAATAACAAATAAAAATAATAATTAACCAAGTAATAACTAACAAACCTAAATAATAAATAACTAACTAATAAAACTAACTAATAAACTAATAAACTGAAATTAAAATTAAAACTAATAACTAAAAATAATATAATAAATAGGTAATAATAATTAATAATAAATAAAACCTAACTAAAACTAACTAATAAACTAAATAACTAATAACTAATAATAATTAATAACTAATAAATAATAACTAATAATAATAAAATAATAAAACTAAAAACTAAACATAACTAATAATAATTAAAACTAACTAAACTAATAACTAATAATAATAATAATAACTAATAACTAACTCCTAAAACTAAAATAATAACTAATAACTAATAATTAATAAATAATAAACTAGTAACTAATAAACTAATAAAACTAAATAGACATAACTAATAAAACTAACTAAAATAACTAAATAAATTAATAATAACTAAATAATAAATAATAATTATTAATAATAAAAAATAACTAACTAAACTAATAACTAATTAAAAAACTAAATTAAAAAATTAATAATAACTTATAAAACTAATAACTAAAACTAATAACTAAATAAACTAATAATAAATAATTAATAATAATAATAAACTAATAAAACTAAAATAAACGTAATAAATAACAAATAAAACTAAAACCTAATAAAACTAATAACTAATAATAGATAACTAAAACTAATAACTAATAAACTAATCATAAACTAAAACTAATAAAATCTAATAACTAATAAAACTAATAGAAATAATTAACAATAATAATAAAACTAAAAGAACTAATAAATAAAACTAATAATAATAAACTAAACCTTGTAATAATAACTAAACTAACTAACTAATAAACTAATAATAACTAATAAACTAATAATAACTAATAACTAACTAATAATAACAAATAACTAAAATAAAAACTAATAAACTAAAACTAAATAACTAACTAAACTAATAACTAATAATAGTTAAACTAATAATAATAATAATAACTAATCATAATAAAATAATAATAAAAACTAAAATAATAAACTAAATAACTAATAATAATAAATAATAAATAATAACTAATACATAATAAACTAATAATAAATAAAACTAATAATCTAATAATAAGAAAAATAATAATTATAAATAAAATAATAATTAAATCTAATAATAATAATAATAACTAATAAATAACTAATAACCAATAAAAACTAAACAAAACTAACTAAATAATAACTAAAAATAAACTAATAACTAATAATAATACTAAATAAATAATAATAATAAACTAAATAACTAAAGTAATAACTAATAAATAAAACTAAATAACTAAACTAACTTATAAAACTAAACTATTAAGACACTAATAAAATAAGTAACTAACTAACTAATAAAATTAAAATTAATAAATAATAAAAACTAATAACTAAATAAAACTAATAACTAACTAAACTAATAACTAATAAAAACTAATAAATAATAATAATAACTAAAAAAACTAATAATAAGTAAAAAACTAAAACTAACTAATAATAATAATAAAATTAATAAACTAATAATAAAATAACTAATAACTAAACTAATAATTAGTTACTTTTAATGTTATTATTATTATTAGTTTCATTTATTAGTTAGCTATTATTAGTTAGTTTTAGTTTATTAGGTTTTCTTAGTTATTATTAGTTATTAGTTAGTTTAGTTAGTTATTTATTAGTTTTTTAGTTATTATTTATTTTATTAATAGTTATTATTATTAGCTTTATTAGTTTGTTTCTATTAGTTTAGTTTTATTATTATTAGTTAGTTAGTTAATAGTTTATTAGTTATTTAGTTTATTAGTTTAGTTATTATTAGTTAGTTTAGTTATTAGTTTATTAGTTTAGTTTATTAGTTATTATTAATTATTATTAGTTATTAGTTATTATTTATTATTATTAGTTAGTTTAGTTATTAGTTTAGTTTATTATTATTATTAGTTTTATTAGTTAGTTATTTTAGGTTTAGTTAGTTATTAGTTTTAGTTTAGTTTAGTTTTTATTAGTTAGTTAGTTTATTAGTTTACTAGTTTATTAGTTATTAGTTAGTTTATTAGTTTTAGCTATTTTAGTTATTAGTTAGTTATTAGTTTAGTTATTAATTACTAGTTATTTATGTTTAGTCATTAGTTTAGTTTTGTTAGTTTCTTTAGTTTAGTGTTTTTTAGTTAGTTTATTTAGTTTTAGTTATTATTATTTAGTCATTAGTTTATTAGTTTTATTAGTTTAGTTTTTATTAGTTTTATTAGTTTTACTTTTTTAATTTTTTTTAGTTAGTTAGTTAGTAGTTATTATTAGGGTTTTTATTAGTTAGTTATATGTTAGTTAGTTTTACTAGTTAGTTAGTTTAGCTTTTATTTAGGTTTTACTATTAGTTTAGTTTTTATTATTATTAGTTATTATTAGTTTTTAGTTTATTAGGTTTACTATTTAGTTTATGTTTTAATTTTTATGTTTTATTATTAGTTATTTAGTTATTATTAGTTATTTAGTTTGGTTTATTAGTTTTTAGTTATTTATTAGTTATTAGTTATAGTTAGTTTATTAGTTAGGTTTTATTAGTATTTTAGTTTTTTAGTTATTTAGTTATTTATTTATTAGTTAGTTACTTTATTAGTTATTAGGTTTAGTTATTAGTTTTATTAGTTTATTATTATTAGTTATTAGTTATTAGCTATTAGTTTATTAGTTTTATTTTATTATTATTAATTAATTTTTAGTTTAGTTACTAATTTTAGTTTTAGGTTTTTGTTATTTAATTATTATTTATTAGTTAGTTAGTTTGTTATTATTAGTTTTATTAGTTATTAGTTTATTTATTAGGTTTTATTAGTTTGTTTATTTTTATTATTTTTATTAGTTAGTTTATTATTTAGCTTTTTTATGTTTTATTATTATTATTATTTAGTTATTATGTTATTAGTTAGTTATTATTAGTTATTAGATTTAGTTTATTAGTTTTATATTAGTTAGTTTTAGTTTAAGTTTTTTTTTTTTAGTTATTATTATTATTATTAGTTATTTAGTTTATTTAGTTTTAGCTTTTTTTATTAGTTTTACTTAATTATTAGGTTTTTTAGTTAGTTTTATTTATTAGTTTATTATTATTATCATTATTATTATTAATTAGTTAGTTAGTTAGTTAGTATTTTTTTTTAATTAGTTTTATTTAGTTAGTTTAGTTTATTATTAGATTTAGTTTTTATTAGTTTATTAGTTATTAGTTTTATTAGTTTAGTTTATTAGTTTGATTAGTTTTTTGTTTTATTATTTTAGGTTTATTATTATTAAGTTATTATTAGTTATTATTAGTTATTTTTATTATTAGTTAGCTTTATTAGTTTTTATTATTAGTTAGTTATTAGTTTTTATGAGTTATTAGTTATTTTTAGTTATTTGTTTATTTATTAGTTCGTTATTAGTTTTATTAGTTATTAGATTTTAGGTTTGGTTTATTAGTTATTTATTATTAGTTATTAGTTTATTAGATTAGGTTTTAAAGTTTTTTAGTTTATTATTAGTTATTATTAGGTTTATTATTTATTAGTTTTTTAGGTTTTAGTTTTAGTTTTTAGTTTATTAATTTATTAGCATTAGTTTTTAGTTATTATTACTAGTTTATTATCATTATTATTATTATTATTAGTTATTAGTTATTATTCATTTTATTACTAGTTAGTTATATTAGTTTCTAAGTTATTAGTTATTAATTTAGTATTTTTATTTAGTAGTTATTATTAGTTTTTAGTTAGTTTTTATTATTAGTTTGTTAGTTATGAGTTATTAGTTTAATTATTATTAGTTTAGTTATTATTATTAGTTATTAGGTTTTTATTTAGTTATTATTAGTTTTTTAGTTATTATTAGTTTTAGTTTTTAGTTTATTATTAGCTATTATTAGTTAGGTTATTATATTATTATTAGTTATTAGTTTAGTTTTATTAGTTATTTATTAGTTATAGTTATCTTTATTATTAGTTATTATTATTTTATTATTTATTAGTTTAGTTTAATTATTATTATTAGTTAGTTAGTTATTATCAATTTTATTAGTTAGTTATTAATTTTTTTAGTTATTAGTTTTATTATTATGTAGTTATTATAAGTTTATTAGTTTTTATTAGTTAGTTATTATAGTTTTTATTTTTAGTTATTACTAATTTTAGGTTAGTTATTCAGTTAATTAATTATTTTTATTATTATTTATTAGTCATTATTTATTAGTTAATTATTTTTGTAATTTTTATTTAGTTTTTATTAGTTATTAGTTTAGTTATTATTAGTTAGTTTTTAGTTTGGTCATTACTAGGTTTATTAGTTATTAGTTTTATTGTTATTTAGTTATTATTATTAATTAGTTAGTTATTATTATTTTTAGTTATTATTAGTTATTAGTTAGTTATTAGTTTTATTATTATTAGTTATTAGTTTTAGTAGTTTTATTATTATTAGTTTTAGTTTGTTATTAGTTTAGTTATTATTAGTTTTTTTATTAGGTTTTAGTTTATTAGTTATTAGTTTTTAGTTTATTATTTAGTTATTAGTTTATTATTATTAGTTTTATTAGTTATTATTTAGTTATTATTAGTTTTAGTTATTAGTTATTATTAATTAAATTATTAGTTAGTTATTAGTTTATTTATTTATAGATTATTACTTATTAATTTTATTTTAGTTAATTATTTATTTATTAGTTATTAGTTATTAATTAGTTTTTTAGTTATTAGTTGACTTATTTAGTTATTTAGTTTTATTAGTTTAATTAGTTAATTATTAGTTATTTAGTTATTAGTTAGTTATTATTAGTTATTATTAGTTAGTTAGTTTTTTAGTTTATTTAGTTATTAGTTTTATTAATTATTTTTAGTTATTAGGTTTAGTTTATTAGTTAATTTAGTTAGTTTAGTTATTTTAGTTTTATTAGTTTTAGTTTTTTTTAGTTTTTATTAGTTAGTTAGTTAGTTTATTAGTTTTATTAGTTATTATTCCTTATTAGTCAATTAGTTTAATTATTATTATTAGTTATTAGTTTTGTTATTAGTTTATTTTTTAGTTTTATTAGTTATTAGTTATTTATTAGTTAGCTAGTTTTATTACTAGGTTTTAGTTTAGTTATTATTATTTGTTATTAGTTTATTAGTTTAGTTATTAGTTATTATTAGTTATTTAGTTTAGTTTTTATTAGTTAGTTATTTTCTTAGTTTATTTAGTAATTAGTTTATTATTATTAGTTATTAGTTTTAGTTGGTTATTATTGTTAGTTTAGTAATTATTATTTTAGTTTTATTATTACTTATTTAGTTTATTAGTTATTAGTTAGTTATTATTTAGTTTTATTATTAGTTAGTTATTATTATTAGTTTATTAGTTTATTAGTTTAGTTTGTTTGTTTATTAATTTATTATTATTATTATTTATTATTTAGTTATTATTATTAATTATTAGTTTAGTTTTTTTATTAGTTAATAGTTTGTTTGTTAGTTAGTTTAGTTAGTTTATTAGTTATTAGTTATTTTAGTTATTTAGTTTTATTAGTTATTAGTTAGTTACTTAGTTTAGTTATTAGTTATAGTTATTATTAGTTATTTATTATTTTATTAGTTTAGTTAGTTTTATTAGTTTTATTAGGTTTTTTAGTTAGTTATTAGTTAGTTATTAGTTTAGTTATTTAGCTTATTATTATTAGTTTATTAGTTATTATTTTAGCTATTAGTTTAGTTAGTTATTAATTTATTTAGTTTTAGTTTTTTAGTTAATAGCTTAGTTAGTTTATTAGTTACTAGTTATTAGTTATTAATTTATTAGTTTAGTTATTTTAATTATTAGTTTGATTATTAGTTTTAGTTTATTAGTTTATTAATTATTATTTAGTTTTTTAGTTTAGTTATTAGCTTTTAGTTAGTTATTAGTGAACTAATAAAACTAATAACGAATAAGTAATAACTAAACTAATAACTAATAAATAAACTAATAAAATAACTAAAACTAAACTAAATAATAAAACTAAAATAACTAATAACTAAACTAATAACTAATAAAACTAATAACTAACTAATAATAAACTAATAAACTAACTAACTAATAATAATAATTAATAAACTAAAATAAAACTAATAAAAACTAAATAAAAACTAACTAACTAATAATAATAACCTAACTAACTAATAACTAAAAACTAAATTAATAATAATAAACTAATAACTAATTAAATAACTAATAAAACTAAAAAATAATAACTAATAATAATAACTAAACTAACTAAACTAAATAACTAAACTAATAACTAATAACTAACTAACTAAACTAATAACTAAATAAACTAACTAATAACTAATAATAACTAAAACTAAATAACTAACTAAAAACTAAACTAAAATAATAAAGCTAATAATAACAAAATAACTAATAATAACTAAACTAATAATAAATAATAACTAAATAATAAAAGTAAACTAATAACTAAAAACTTTAATAGATAAACTAATAGCTAACTAATAAATAAACTAACTAATAATTAAACAAATAACTAATAAAATAAATAACTAAATAATAACTAATAACTAAATAAAAACTAATAAACTAATAAGTAATAACTAAACTAAAAATAATAACTAAACTAATAATAAAACCTAACTAAAAAAACTAATAAATTAAACTAATAACTAATAACTAACTAATAAATAAACTAATTAAAAACTAATAACTAAAACTAAAGTAATAAAACCTAATAAAACTAATAAAATAACTAACTAAACTAATAATAACTAAATAACTAACTAATAATAAACTAACCAATTAAAAAACTAAGTAACTAAACAAATAAACTAATAACCAATAACTAAACTAAAAACTAAACTAAACCTAATAACTAAATAAGAACTAACTAAATAAAAACTATTAATAAACTAAAACCTAATAACTAATAACTGAACTAATAATAAATAAATTACTAATAACTAATAATAACTAATAAAACTAATAACTAAAAATAGCTAACCTAATAACTAATAAAATAACTAACTAATAATAACTAATAAACTAATAACTAACTAACAAATAAAATGAAATAACTAACTAACTAACTAATAACTAACTAATAAACTAAAACTAATAAATAAACCTAAAAATAAAATTAAACTAATAGCTTAAAAACTAAACTAAATAATTATAATAAACAAATAACAAAACTAATAAACCTAATAAACTAAAAAATAACTAACTAAACCTAAAACTAATAAACTAATAAACTAACTAATAGATAATAATAACTAAGAAAACAAATAAAACTAACTAAAACCTAACTAACTAATAACTAATAAAATAACTAATAATTAACTAAAAATTAATAATAAAAAATATTAACTAACTCACCTAATAAAAATTAAAAACTAAAAACTAATAAACTAATAAAACTAATAACTAATAATAAAAACTAATAATAAAAAAACACCTAATAATAATAACTAATAAAAACTAATAAAAACTAAATAAATATTAACTAAACTAATAAACTAATAACCTAATAAAACTAAATAACTAAACTAACAACTAATAATAACTAATAAACAAATAACTAACTAATAACTAATAATAAAACTAACTAACTAACTAATAACATAAAACTAAAAACTAATAACTAACTAATAACTAAACTAATAAATAAAAACTAAAAATCATAAACTAATAACTAATAACTAAAAACCTAACTAAACCTAACTAAAAACTAATAATAAACTAATAAACTAATACTAATAATAATAATAAAAATAACTAAAATAATAACTAATAATAACTAAACTAAAAACTAAAAACTAATAACTAACTAATAAAACTAATAACTAATAAAAATTAATTAGCTAAACTAACTAACTAAATAAATAACTAATAATCACTAAAACTAGATAACTAAACTAATAAACTAATAAATTAAATAACTAACTAATAACTAAACTAATAACTAATAATAACTAATAAAAGTAACTAAAATAATAACTAATAGCTAACTAATAACAAACTAAAACTAATAATTGATAATAAATTAAACTAATAACTAATAAAAACTAAAACTAATAAAAACTAAAACTAATAATAATAACTAATAATTAATAACTAAGCTAATAATTAACTAATAACTAACTAAAAACTAAACTAAATAACTAACTAAGAAACTAATAATAATAACTAACTAATAATAATAACTAAACTAATAACTTACTAATAACTAAACTAAAAACTAACTAATAACTAAACTAAAAACTAACTAACTAATAACTAAACCTAATAACTAAACAAATAACTATCTAATAACTAAATTAAATAACTAAAAACTAATAAAAATAACTAAACTAAACTAATAAAATAATAACTAACTACTAATAATAAAAAAACTAAAACTAACTAATAACTAACAAGAAACCAATAATAACTAATAAGCTAATAAACTAAATAACTAACTGATAATAATAATAATAACTAAACTAATAAACCAATAACTAATAATGAATAAAACTAACTAAAATAATAATAAAAAACTAATAAAACTAATAAACTAATACTAACTAACTAACTAATATTAATAACTAAATAACTATCTAAAAACTAATAAAAACTAAACCTAATAAACTGATAAACTAATAAACTAATAACTAATAACTAATAAAAAATAATAACTAAACTAATAAATAATAAACAAATAACTAATAACTAAAGTAATAAAACTAACTAAGTAACTAATAACTAACTAATAATAACTAAAAACTAAACTAATAAACTAATAAATAATAACTAATAATTAATAAAACTAAATAACTAACTATTAACTAACTAATAAACTAACTAACTAATAACTAAAACTAATAAACTAATAACTAAACTAAAAAGCTAAAAGTAACTAATAATATTATAACTAAACTAACTAATAACTAACTAATAACTAAACTAACTAAACTAATAAACTAATAATAACCCAATAACTAATAACTAAACTAATAAACTAATAACTAATTACTAATAACTAAATAATAACCTAATAAAACTAATAAAAAATAACTAAACTAATAATAATAAAACTAAATAAAATACACTAACTAAAAATAATAACAATAATAATAATAACTAAACTAATAGCTAATAACTAATAATAACTAAACTAAATAACTAATAACTAAAACTAAACTAATAAACTAACTAATAACTAAAAACTAATAATAACTAAATAAACTAATAAACTAATAACTAAACTAAAATATAACTAACTATTAATAACTAATAAAATTAATAATAACTAAACTAATAAACTAACTAATAACTAACTAAACTAATAACTAATAACTAATAAAACTAACTAATAAACTAATAATTAATAACTAACTAAACTAACTAGTAATAATAATAATAATAACTAATAACTAATAATAACTAACTAATAACTACTTAAACTAATAATAAAACTAACTAATAAACTAATTATAACTAAATAACTAATAATAATAACTAACTAACTAATAATTAATAATTAACTAATAAATAATAACTAATAACTAATAACTAATAAACTAATGATAATAACTAATAATTAATAATAATAACTATAAAACTAAAAAAACTAAAAACTAATAATAACTAATGAATAATAATAAAACTAATAAATAAACTAATAACTAACTAATAATAATAAAACTAAACTAATAACTAACTAACTAATAAATAACTAAATAACTAAACTAACTAAATAACTAATAATAACTAAACTAAAACTAACTAACTAATAATAACTAAAACTAATAAAACTAAAACCTAAACTAATAATAACTAAATAATAATAATAACTAACTAATAATAGTAACAACTAAACTAATAACAAATTAAACTAATTATAAGTAACTAATAAAATAACTAAAAAAATAACCAATAATAACTAACTAACGAATAAACTAATAACTAATAATAACTAAAAATAATAAACTAAATAAACTAATAATAACTAACTAAATAACTAAATAACTAATAAACTAATAAAATTAGTAAACTAAATAAACTAATAATAATAACTAAACCAATATCTAAAACTAACTAACTAAAATAATAACTAATAAAGATAACTAAAACTAAAAACAAATCTAATAAACTAACTAAACTAATAATAATAACTAATAACTACTAACTAACTAATAAACTATTAACTAATTAAAAATAACTAAACTATAAACTAATAACTAAAACTAACTAATGACTAAAACTAACTAACTAA
Organism: Cymbidium sinense; assembly: GCA_021442155.1. NCBI lineage: Eukaryota > Viridiplantae > Streptophyta > Magnoliopsida > Asparagales > Orchidaceae > Cymbidium > Cymbidium sinense. The sequence continues at coordinate 44,234 of JAKCPB010000287.1, read as the reverse complement.
ACTAATAACTAATAAAACTAACTAACTAAAATAATAACTAATAAATAAACTAACTAACTAAACTAAAAACATAATAGCTAAAACAAAATAGATAAACTAATAAAACTAATAATAATAACTAAACTAATAAATAAACCTAAATAATTAAACTAACTAATAACTAAACTAATAAATTAAAACTAAATAAACTAACTAACTAATAATAACTAATAAATAACTAAAATAATAAACTAATAACTAATAAAATAATAACTAATAATAATAACTAATTAAAAAAACCTAATTAACTAATAACTAACAAACTAATAATAATAAAACTAATTACTAAATAACTAATAAAACTAAAATAAACTAATAAACTAAAAAGTAAATAAAATTAACAACTAATAAACTAAAGAACTAAATAAAACTAATAGCCTAACTAATAAATAACTATAACTAATAACTAATAACTAACTAATAATAATAACTAATAAAAAACTAACTAAACTAACAACTAAGAAACTAAACCTAATAACTAATAATAACTAATAATAACTAAATTAATAACTAATAAACTAAATAACTAAGAAATAAACAAAACTAATAACTAATAACTAAACTAATAATAACTAAACTAATAATAACTAAACTAATAACTAAAACTAATAACTAATAATAATAACTAATAAATTAATAATAATAACTAATAAACTAATAACTAATAAAACTAACTACTAACAAAACTAACTAACTAATAAAACTAAAAACTAAAGTAATAATAATAACTAACTAATAACTAAACTAAAAACTAACTAATAATAATAAAGTAAAAAACTAAATAAAACTAATAAACAAAAACTAAACTAATAATGACTAAATGAACTAAACTAATAAGTAATAACTAACTATACTAATAAACTAAACTAATAAGTAATAATAAATAAAACTAATAACTAATAAATATAAACTAAAAAACTAAATAAATAAACTAACTAAATATCTAAATACCTAACTAAAAACCTGAACTAATAACTAATAATAATAATTAATAACTAATATATAATAATAATAAAATAAACTATTAACTAATAATAATAACTAATAACTAAACTAATAACTAACTAATAAAACTAATAACTAATAATAATAACTAAAAACTAATAAAATAATAACTAATAACTAATAATAATAAACTAAAACTAATAATTAATAAAACTAACTAATTAATAACTAAACTAAACTAATAACTAACTAAAAACTAGAAATAATAAATAATAATTAAACTGAAAATCAATAAACTAATAACTAATAACTAATATAAAAACTAATAAACTAATAACTAAACTAATAACTAATAAATTAATAAATAATAAACTAATAACTTATAAAAATAAACTCATAAAACTAATAACTAATAATAACTAAATTAATAACTAAATTAATAACTAAATAATAAAAAACTAATAACTAATAACTAAAATAAAGAAACTAATAAACTAATAAACTAAAACCTAATAAACTAAACCTAAACTAACTAAAATAATAATAACTAATAAATAAATTAATAATAAAAAACTAAAAACCTGAATAACTAAACTAATATAATTAATAAGTAATAACTAACTAATAAAAAACTAAAACTATAAACTAATAACTAAATAAAAACTTAATAATAACTAATAACTAAATAAAAACTAATAATTAAATTAAAAAACTAAATAATAACTAATAAACTAGTAAACTAAAAAGTAATAATAAAATTAATAATTAAAATAATTAAACTAATAAACTAAAACTAAAACTAATAACTAAAAAAATAATAACTAATAATAACTAAACCATAAAAACATAAAAACCTAAATCAAAACTAAATAAAATTTAAAAATAAAATAAATAAAAAAACCTAAACTTAAATAAAATAAAAACCTCAACTAAAACATAAAAATAAAATTCTAAACTAAAGGTAAACTAAATAAACTAAAGAAACCTAAGCATACCAGTTTACTTAATTTAAAAATAACACTAAAAAAATAAATAAATAAAAACCCTAACCCTAAACCCTAAACCCTAAACCCTAAACCCTAAGCACTCTAAACCCTAATTCCTAAACCTTAAACCATAAACCCTAAACACTAAACCCTATAACTCACATTAAACCCTAAGCCCTAAACCCAAAACCTAGAACCCTAATTTATCTATTTTTTTATTATATAGCTTCATGATAGGCCCAAATTTATCTATTTTTTGCCCTTTATTATGGATGTGGCCCCTCTTATACTCCCTAACCTCACCTCCACAACCTGTAAGGAGAGAAAGCGCAATACCCTTGCTACTATAACTTCTTTTCTTGATTGGAATTACTTCTTGATTTCCTTCCAGCCTATTTTTATTGATGCTGTGGGCTTAGCTGTTGGTCTGCTTTTCTATGTCTTGAAGGATTTCAAAGATGGCTTTCCTTTGAACCACTTTTGACTCTATGCTGTACCACTATTTTTTATTGGATTATCTTATGGTGGGTGCAATAAATGTTTTGCTATTTTAATTGTTGGTTGTTGGATTTTCGGGATGTATGTCCAGCAGGCTGATTTTGGGGCTATTTTTTTGATTGCATTTGTTAACCTCACCTTACCAACCTATAAGGAGAGAAACTGCCATACCCTTGTTATTATTATTATCTCTTTGCAGGATTGGACTTACTTAATGATTTCTTTCCAGTCTACTTTTACTGAGGATGTTATTTTAGCTGCAAGCCTGCTCTCCTTTGTCTTGAAGGATTTCAATGATGGCTCCCTTTTGAATCTCTTTTGTGTCTATGTTATACCACTATTTTTTATTGTCTTATCTTATGGTGGGTGTAATAATTATATTACTGTTTTAATTATTGGTTGTTGGATTTTCAAATCTTATGTCCAGTAGGCTACTTCTAAGGTTGTTGGTTGTTTGTTGACTTTTGTTTTTCTGATTTCTTTTGCTGTTTGTAGCCAGGCTGCAGCTGATCACCACATGTTTGTGGTATATCTAAACTACTACTATTTTTTCCATCTTGATTTAGTTAGACTTGTCCAGATCACTGTGATTATGGTATTACCTACTTGGAAATTAACTTATGCATTGTCTATTCTGAATGGGTGGTTTTATGGCCAGCTTGCTATTATTTGCTATCTTGGTTGTTGGCTAAACTGGATTATTGGGTTTTATGCCCAGCAGGCTACTTTTGGGGATATTTTTCTGACTGCTTTTGCTAACCTCACCTTCCCAACCTGCAAGGAGAGAAACTGCAATACCCTTATTATTATTATTGTGTCTTTGCACAAATGGACTTACTTAAATGATTACTTTCTAGTATGCTTTTATTGAGGATGTTGGTTTAGCTGTAAGCCTGATCTTCTTTATTTTGAAGGATTTCAATGATGGCTCTCTTTTGAACCCTTTTTATATCTATGTTGTACCTCTCTTTTTTACTGGCTTATCTTATGGTGGGTGCAATAATTGTATTGCAATTTTAATTATTGGTTGTTGGATTTTTGGGTCTTATGTCCAGCAGGCTACCTTCGAGGTTGTTGGCTGTTTGTTGGTAGTTATTTTTCTGATTATTTTTGTTGTTTCCAACCGAGCTGCAGCTGATCACATGATTTTTGTGGTCTATTTAATCTGATATTGTTTTTTTCATCTTGTTTCAGTAAGATTTGTACAGATCACTGTGATTATGCTATTACATACTTGTATATTATCTTATGCACAATCTATTTTGAATGGGTGGTTTTATGGCCAGCTTGTTGTTATTTGTTATCTTGGTTGTTAGCTAAACTGGATTATCGAGTTTTATGCCCAGCAAGTTGCTACTGGGATTGTCTCTCTGATTGTCCTTATTTGGAATTGTTTGTGGTGGGGAGTAGCTTATTACCTATGGCTTCTGGTCCATCTAATCTATTGCTGCATTCCCATCTTGGCTCTGCTAGACTTCTGCATTTCCTGTTTGGGTTTGGGTTATGTTATTTTGCTTTACACTTGCTGGTTATTAACTACTGTAATGATTATTAATAAGGGGGTTGTTAACATCTGCATTGCTTATTCTAATTGGGTACCTTTTTTGGGTTATATTCCTGGGCTGTATACCAGGACTGTAAGTTTCATATATGTCCCATATGTTTAGGATGGAGTTAATTACATGCTATTTGATTTACCTTGCTAAATTTCAGCAGTCTTTTCTACTGGTTGTATATTGCTTCTTTCCTCTGCATGGCCTTTTCTGCTATTTTCCTGTGGTGGGTTTTCATGCTGGCCTAAATAAACTCTTGGCTCTGGTTTATTTTCATATGTGTAGGGATTCTCATGCCAAGGTGACTATATTGATGATATTTATTCTGCATGGGATCCCCTTCCCCTTTCTGCTCCTTGTTGTATCCTTTTCTATTGTGTTTATGGCTTTGTTTAGGTTTGTAGGTACTAAGGCTCAAAAGAATTTCAATAAATGGTTGTTATCTTCCCACAGGTTTGTTGGCTATGATGACTTCACTTCTTTTGGTTTGGTAGTAGCTCTTATTTTGTAACCCTTCCGTTGAAGTTTGGATGCTCATATTTGCATCTGCCCTAATTTGGTGTGACTGAGCCTGAGCCTTCTCTCACACACTACTTTATAATCTTTCTTAGTTTATGCTATTTTCAATTTTCATTTTGTTTGTATTACTTTAACTGCTCTAATTTCTATCTTTCTACGATTTTGTAGGTGCATTTCTCTTATTCTGTTGCAGGTTTGCTCCCTAGTGTCATGCATTCTCTCATCCTAAAGAGCTTTGGCCCAGATCTATTCATTGGCTTATCTATGTTAATCAATTTGTATCTTTTTCTTTCCTTTACTCATTTATTTTGCTTTTAGTTGTACTTAGATAGGGGATTTACTCTTTAGGCTGATTGTAGCTCTTTGAGCAGTAGTTGTGGAGTTTATCCCCTGTTAAGGACCTTGTAACCCTCTTTTTATGGCAATAAAATTCCCCCTATATGGGATTCCCAAAACCCTAAAACCCTAAACCCTAAAACCTACAACTATAATCCCTAAACCCTAATCCCTAAACCCTAAAAGCCTAAAAACCTAAACCTAAAGTAAGTAAAACCTAAAAATAAAATAAATAAAAAAACTTAAACCTAAATAAAATAATAAAATAAATAAAAATAAAAACCAATACTAAAACTTTAAACTAAATCTAGAAATTAAATCAAATAAAAAATAAAAAATAAAAAATAAAATAAAATAAAATAAAATAAATAAAAACCTAAACAAAACTAAAAATAAAATAAACCCAAAAATAAATAACCTAAATAAAATAAAAAGTAAACATAAAATAAAAATAAAATAAACCTAAATTATAATAAAATAAAAACTAAATAAAAACTTATACCTAAAAACTAAACCTAAAAATAAAACCTAATAATAAATAAAATAGAAAACCTATACCCTAAACTAAAAAAAAACTAAACCTAAAATAAAAACAAAATAAATTAGATAAAGTAAATCTAAACCTAAACTAAAATAACCATAAAGCCTAAACCATAAACTAACCGTAAACCCCAAAAACCTAAAATCCTAAACCTAAACCTAAATAAAATATAACAATAAGAGAAAATAAAAAACTAAACTAAACCTAAACCTAAACCTAAGCCTAAACCTAAACTTAAAAATAAAATAAAATATATAATTAAAATAAAACAAAAATAAAATTATTAAAAACCTAAACTAAACTAAAAAATATAATAAACCTAAAAATAAAAAAAACTTAAATAAAATAAAAACTAAACCAAAAATAAAAATAAAATAAACCTAAAAAAGTAAAATAAAAAGTAAATAAAAACCTATACCAAAAAAAGAAACATAAACCCTAAACTAAAAAAAACCTAAACCTAAAATAAAAATAAAATAAAACAAGCCTAAACTAAAAAAATAAAATAAAAACTAAATGTAAAAGAAAAATAAAATAAACCTAAAATAAAATAAAATTAAAACTAAATAGAAACCTAAACCTAAAAAATAAACCTAAAACCTAAACTTAGAAAAAAATAAACTAAACCTAAAATAAAAATTAAATAAACTAAACTAATACTAAAATAACCTTAAACCCTAAACCATAAATTGTAAACTAACTGTAAACCCCAAAAACCTAAAATCCTAAACCTAAACTAAATAAAATAAAATAATAAAACAAAATAAGAACCTAAACTAAAAACTAAACCTAAACCTAAACCTAATAATAAAATAAAATAAAAAATAAAAACTAAACTAAAATAAAATTATTAAAACCTAAACTAAACTAAAAATAAAATAAACCTAAAAAATAAAAACCTAAATAAAATAAAAACTAAACCTAAAATAAAATAAAATAATAACTAAATAAAAACCTAAACCTGAAAAATAAACCTAAAAATAAATAAAAAATAAAACCTAAACCCTAACCTAAAAAAAAAAAAAACCTAAAATAAAATAAAATAAACCTAAACCTAAACTAAAATAAATAAAACCTAAACCTAAACTAAAAATAAACTAACCTAAACCTGAACCTAAACTAAATAAAATAAAATAAAATAAAATAAACCTAAACCTAAATTAAAAACTAAAACCTAAAAATAAACCTAAGATAAAAACCTAAAACCTGAACCAAAAAGAAATAAAATAAAAACGTAAACCTAAACCATAAAATAAAATAAAAGTAAAACTAAACTAAAAAATAAACCTAAACCTAAACCTAAACATAAAAAATAAACTAAAAAAAACCTAAAATAAAATAAATAAACCATAAATAAATAAATTAAATTAAATAAAAAAATAAATTTAAATATAAATAAAAAATAAACTAAATAAACCTAAATTATCATTTTACTCAATTTAAAAAATAAAAAATATAAAATATACCATAACCCTAAACCCTAAAACCCTAAAACCTAAAACCCTAAACCCTAAATAATAATAACTAATAAACTAATAAACTAATAACTAATAATAATAAATAATAACTAATAACTAATAAAACTAACTAACTAATAACTAGTAAAACTAATAAAACTAATAAAACTAATAATAACTAATAATAACCTAAACTAAAAAAAATTAAAATTAATAAACTAATAAACTAAACTAATAACTAATAACTAATAACTAAAACTAAAATAATGATAAAACTAATAATAACATAATTAATAACTAATAATAACTAAGTAATAAATAATAATAATAAACTAAAAACTAAAACTAAAAACTAAAACCTATTAAAACTAATAAACTAATAACTAAACTAATAATCTAATAATAATTAATAAATAAATAACTAACTAATAAACCTAAATAATAAATAACAAACTAATAAAACTAACTAATAAACTAATAAAGTATAAATTAAAACTAAAACTAATAATTAAAAATAATAAAATTAATAGCTAATAATAACTAAAAACATAAAATAAAACTAACTTATAAACTAATAACTAATAACAATTAATAACTAACTAATAAATAACAACTAATAATAATAATAATAAAATAATAAAACTAAACTAAACATATCTAATAATAACTAAAACTAACTAAACTAATAACTGATAATAATAATTACTAATAACTAATAACTAATAATTAATAAAACTAAAATAATAACTAATAACTAATAATAATAAAACTAATAAACTAATGAAACTAACTAAAAATAACTAATAAAAATGAACAAAAATAACTAAATAACTAAAATAACTAAATAAACTAATAAAAGCTAAATAATAAATAATAACTAATAAATAATAATAAATAACTAACTAAATTAATAACTAATAAAACTAATAAAATTAAAACTAATAACTAAAAAAACTAATAATAACTAATAATAGTAATATACTAATAAAACTAAAACTAAACCTAATAAATAACTAATAAAACTAAAACCTAATAAAATGAATAAATAATAATAATAAACTAATAATAAACTAAAATAAATAAAACAAAATAACTAATAAAATAATAAAACTAATAAAAATAAACTAAATCTAATAATAATAACTAAACTAACTAACTAAAAAACTAATAATATCTAATAACTAACTAATAATAACTATTAACTAAAACTAAAAAACTAATAAACTAAAACTAAATAACAAACTAAACTAATAACTAATAACTAAACTAATAATAATAATAACTAATAATTAAAAAATAACTAAACTAATAATAAAATAATAATAATAACTAAACTAATAAACTAAATAATTAATAAACTAATAACTAATAAAACTAATAAACTAATAATAACTAATATAACCAATAATAATTACAAACTAAAAACTAAAAAAAATAATAAATTAAAACTAAATAAATAACTAAACTAATAACTAATAATAACTAAACTAATAATAAAAATAACTAATAATAAAAAAATAACTAAACTAATAATAAAATAATAATAATAACTAAATTAATAAACTAAATAACTAATAACTAAAATAATAATAACTAATAACTAATAACTAATAAAATAATAAACTATTAACTAATAAAACTAATAAACTAAAAATAACTAAACTAATAATAATAAATATAATAATAACTAAAACTAATAATAATGATAACTAATAACTAATAACTAATATAATAAACTAATAACTAACTAATAACTATCTAATAATAACTAATAAATAAATAATAACTAATAAAAACTAAACTAAACTAACTAAATAATAAGGAAAAATTAACTAATAACTAATAATAAAATAAAATATTGAATAATAATAAACTAAATAACTAAACTAATAACTAATAAGTAAAACTAAATAACTAAACTAACTAATAAAACTAAATTATTAAATAACTAATAAAATAAATAGCTAACTAACTAATAAAACTACAACTAATAAATAATAAAAAGTAATAACTTAATAAAAACTAATAACTAAATAAAACTAATAAACTAAAACTAATAACTAACTAAACTAATAACAAATAGAAACTCAAAAACCAATAAAACTAAAACTAATAATAATTAAAAAAACTAAAACTAACTAATAATAATTATAATAATGAAACTAATAAACTAATAATGAAATAACTAATAAATAAACTAAATAAAAACTAACTAAACTACTAAAACCTAAATAACTAATGAAAACTAATAAAACCTAATAAACTAAACTAACTAATAACTAATAAACTAATAACTAAAATAATAAACTGATAACTAAAGAACTAACTAATAAACTAACTAAAACTAACTAATGATAAATAACTAATAACTAATAACTAAAAACCTAATAATAATAATAATAAACAACTAATAAAAAACTAACCAAACTAACTAAACTAATAACTAATAAACTAATAATAAAAAATTACCAATAATAACTAAATAAATATTTAACTAATAATAACTAGATAACTAAGAAATAACTAAAAATGAATAAAAGCTAATAACTAATAAAATAAATAATATAACTAATAGTAAACTAAACTAATAATAACTAAACCAATAAAAGTAACTAATAAACTTAATAATAAACCTAACTAAAACTAATAAACTAAAAACTATAACTAATAACTAATAACTAATAAAAACTAATAATAATAATAATGAAACTGAAACTAAAACCTAATAAACTAATAAACTAATAACTTATAATAACTAATAACTAAAACTAATAACTAATAACTAAATAATATTAATAATTAATAATAACTAAAACTAAAAATAATAATAAATAATAAAACTAAATAAAAACTAATAATAACTAAAATAAATAACTAAAAAACTAATAATAAACTAAACTAATAACTAATAATAATAAACTAACTAATAATAACTAACTAATAAATAATAAACTAACTAATAACTAATAAATTAATAAATAATAAATAATAATAAAACTAATAATAACTAATAATAACTAAAAGTGTAATAAACTTATAACTAATATAACTAACTAAATATTAAAGAAACTAAACCTAATTGCTAACTAAAAATAATAACTAAACTAAAACTAATAATAAAAAAATTAATAAACTAATAATAGCTAATAACTAATAACTAATAACCTAACTAACTAATAAAACTAAAAACTAATAAAACTTAATAAATAACTAATTAACTAACTAAAAATAATAAACTAATAAAACCTAATAATAATAATAACTAAACTTAGCTAAAAATTAATAAAACTAAACTAATAAATAAATAAATAATAAAACTAAAACTGAATAATAATAAACTAATAAATAAATAATAAAACTAATAACCTACAACAACAACAACAACAACATTAATAATAAACTAATAACCTAATAAAACTAAAAATAATAACTAAAATAGACTATTAAATTAATAAATAATAAACTAATAAAAACTAATAATAAACTTAATAACTAAACTAATAACTAAACTAATCCCAAAAACTAATAACTAAGTAATAATAATAAACTAATAATAATAACAAATAAACCTAATAACTAATAAAACTAAAAACTAACTAATAACTAACTAAAAATAACTAATAAAAATAATAAAACTAATAAACCTAATTAAAATCTAATAACTAAAAACTAAGTAATAAAAGCTAAACCTAATAAACTAATAATAAAACTAATAAAACTAAAACATAATAAATAATTAAATAATTAATAAAATCAACTAATTAAATTAATAACTAGCTAAACTAACTAAATAAAACTAATAAAACTAAACCTAATAACTAATAAAAACTAAATAACTAAAACTAAAAACTAAGTAATAATAAACTAATAAAACTAAACCTAATTAATAATAATAAACTAATAAAAGTAATAATAAAAAAACTAATAACTAAAAACTAATAAACTAATAACCAATAAAAACTAACTAAATAACTAAAAAAATAAAACTAAACTAATAATAAACTAACTAAATTAATAACTAACTAAAAACTAAAAAAGTAATAATTAATAATAACAAAATAACTAATAATAACTAATAATAATAACTAAACTAATAATAACTAAAAAAACTTAAAAACCTAACTAACTAGTTAAAGACTGAAAATAAAACTAATAATTCTAATAAACTAATAATAAATAATAAAATAACTAAACTAATAACTAAATAAATAATAAATAAAATAATAATAAACTAACTAACTAATAAATAACTAATAAAAACTAATAAACCTTATAATAAATAACTAAACTAACTAATAAATAAATAAATAACTAAAAATAACTAATAAAATAACTAATAATAACTAACTAATAACTAATAAAATAATAATAAATTAATAACTAATAAATAATAATAATAAATAATAAAACTATTAATAGTAACTAAAGAAAAAAACTAAAAAACTAAACTAAAACTAACTAATAAATAACTAAACTAATAACTAATTAAAAACTAACTAATAACTAAATAATAATAATAAATAAATAACTAATAAACTAACTAAAACTAATAAATTAATAAATAAAAAAAAAACTAATAACTAAGAATAACTAATAACTAAGACTAATAAACTAAATAATAATCATAACTAAACTAACTAAACTAATAAAATAACAAAATAGTTAACTAATAAAAAACTTATAACTAAAACTAATAAAATAATAGCTAATAATAACTAATAATAAAAAAAACTAAACTAACTAAACTAATAACTAATAACTAATAACTAAAATAAATAATAAATAAACTAATAAACTAAATAACTAATAAATTAATAACTAATAATAACTAAACTAAACTAATAACTAACTAATAACTAATTAAAACTAATAATAAAATAAACTTAAAAAACTAACTAAACCTAATAAAATAATAAATAATAACTAAAATAATAAACTAATAATAATAACTAATAATAAACTAATAATTGACAAAAATGATAATAATAATTAATAACTAATAAACTAATAAACTAATAACTAATAAACTAACTAACTAACTAATAAATAATAACTAATAATAATAAACTAAATAACTAAAAACTAATAAAACTAAAAAGATGAACTAACTAAAATAACTAATAACTAAACCTTATAACTAACTAAAAATAAATAATAACTAACTAAATAAATACTCAATTAAAGCTAATAAACTACTAACTAACTAATAATAATAAAATAATAACTAAATAACTAACTAAACTAATAATAACTAACTAATAATAATAATAACTGAACTAAAAAACTAATAAACTAATAACTAATAATAACTAATAACTAACAATAACTAACTAAACTAAATAATAACTAAAAAAACTAATTAATAGAAAATAAACTAACTAATAACTAATAAAACAAATAAATAACTAAACTTATTAATAAAAATTAAAATTACTAATAATAATAATAAATTAATAACTAATCAAAAATAATAATTAATAACTAATAAAAACTAACTAAACTAATAAATTGATAAACTAAACTAATAAAATAATAAATAAAAACTAAACTAAATAATTAATAAATAAATAAATAATAACTAATAACTAATAACTAAAAAACAACTAAAATAATAAAACTAATAAACTAATAACTAATAACTAAAAACTAAAAATTATAACTAATAAACTAATAAACTAAAAAATAAATAAAGTAAATAACTAATTAAACTAACTAAAACTAATAATAAAATTAACTAATAATAACTAATAATAATTAATAACTAATAATTAAATAACTAAAACTAAAAATAAACTAATAATTAATAATTAACTAATAATTCCTAACCTAAACTAATAACTAATAACTAATAATAAAACCCAAACTAATAACTAATAATAACTAATAATAACTAAATAAATAACTAAAAACTAAACTAATAATTAATAAAAACTTAAAAGCTAAACTAATAATAACTAACTAAACCTAAAACAAATAATTAATAACTAATAAACAAATAATAATTTATAAAATAAGACTAATAGAACAAAAGTAACTAATTAACTAAATATAAATAAAACTAAAAAAGTAATAATAATAATAACTAACTAAACTAACTAATAACTAACTAAACTAACTAATAACTAACTAAACTAACTAATAATAACTAAAAAACTAATAACTAAAATAGCCTAACTAATAACTAATAATAATAAACTAATAATAACTAACTAAACTAATAACTAATAAAACTAATAATAACTAAATAATAACTAACTAATAAAACTAATAACTTAAAAAACTAATAAACTAATAACTAACTAAAACTAATAAACAAATAATAACTAAAATAATAACTAACTAATAACTAATAATAAAACTAATAAACTAATAAACTAATAAATAACTAGTAATAATAAACTAATTAATAAACTTAACTAATAATACTAATAATAATAATAACTAAGTAAATTAAAAACTAACTAATAATAACAAAACTAATAACTAGTAATAATAAAACTAATAACAAACTAATAACTAATAAATTACTAAATAATAAATAACTAAGTAATAACTAACTAAATTAAAAAACTAATAATAACTAATAAAATTAAAAAAACTAAACTAACTAACTAATAACTAATAACTAATAATAACTAGCTAACTAATAATAATAACTAATAATTAAAAAACTAAACAACTAAACTAAAAAACTAAAAAACAAAAAACTAACAAAGAAACTAAACTAATAACTAAATATTAATAACTAATAAAACTAAATAACTAACTAACTAATAAAAAACAAACTAATAATAAATAACTAAATAAAAGACAAATAAAATTAATAAAACACATAATAAACTAAACAAATAAAAAAACTAAATAAAACTAACTAAAACTAATAACTAAATAATTAAAACCAATAAAATAAATAACTAACATAAAATAAACTAATAACAAAAATAGTGACTAAACCTAATAATAAAACTAATAATAACTAAACAACAAAATAAATAATAAAACTAATAAACCAACTAAACTAAAACTAAAAATTATAACTAATAAATAAATAAAAAAATAAAATAAAGTAAATAACTAATTAAACTAACTAAAACTAATAATAAAATGAACTAATAATAATAAACTAATAATAATTAATAACTAATAACTAAATAACTAAAACTAAAAATAAACTAATAATTAATAACTAACTAATAATTCCTAACCTAAACTAATAACTAATAACTAACTAATAATAAAACCTAAAATAATAACTAATAATAATAACTAAATAAATAACTAAACTAATAATAACTAATAAAAACCTAAAAGCTAAACTAATAATAACTAACTAAACCTAAAACTAATAACTAATAACTAATAAACTAATAATAATTTATAAAATAAGACTAATAGAATAAAAGTAACTAATAAACTTAAAACTAATTAACTAAATATAAATAAAACTAAAAAAGTAATAATAATAATAACTAACTAAACTAACTAATAACTAACTAAACTAACTAATAATAACTAAAAAACTAATAACTAAAATAGCCTAACTAATAGCTACTAAAAATAAACTAATAATAACTAACTAAACTAATAACTAATAAAACTAATAATAACTAAATAATAACTAACTAATAAAACAAATAACTTAAAAAAACTAATAATAACTAAAAACAATAAACTAATAACTAACTAAAACTAATAAACTAATAATAACTATAATAACTAACTAATAATAAAACTAATAAACTAATAAACTAATAAATAACTAGTAATAATAAACTAATTAAGAAACTTAACTAATAATAATAATAATAATAACTAAGTAAATTAAAAATAACTAATAATAATAAAACTAATAACTTGCAATAATAAAACTAATAACAAACTAATAACTAATAAATTGTTAAATAATAAATAACTAAGTAATAACTAAATAAATTAAAGAGCTAATAATAACTAATAAAATTAAAAAAACTAAACTAACTAACTAATAACTAATAACTAATAATAACTAGCTAACTAATAATAATAACTAAAAAACTAAATAACTAAATTAAAAAACTAAAAAGCAAAAAACTAACTAAGAAACTAAACTAATAACTAAATAATAATAACTAATAAAACTAAATAACTAACTAACTAATAAAAAACAAACTAATAATAAATAACTAAATAAAAAACAAATAAAACTAATAAAACACCTAATAAACTAAACTAATAAAAATAACTAAATAACACTAACTAATAACTAACTAAAACCTAATAACTAAATAATTAAAACTAATAAAAACTAACTAAATAACTAACAACTAAATAAACTAATAATAATAAAAATAGTAACTAAACCTAATAATAAAACTAATAATAAATAACTAAACTAAATAACTAATAAAACAAAATAACTAAATAATAAAACCTAATAAACTAATAAAAAAACTAACTAACTAAAAACTAAACTTAATAACTAACTAATAAACCTAATAATAATAAATAATAAAACTTACTAAAATAAATAATAACTAATAAAAACTAATAATAAACTAATAAAACTAAATAATAAATAACTAAAACTAGTAACTAATAATAATAATAACTAATAAAAAAATAACCTAACTAAAACTAACTAACTAATAAAACTAATAAAAAACCAAATAACTAATAATAATAATAATAAAATTATAACTAATAACTAACTAATAAATAACCATAAAAACAAAAAAACTAAAAAAAACTAATAACTTAACTAAATAACTAATAAAACTAACTAAAACTAATAATAATAACTAACTAATAAAACTAAACTAACTAAAATAAACTAATAAACTAATAAACTAATAATAACTAATAATTAACTAATAACTAAATAATAATAAATAACTAACTAATAATAATAATTAACTAATAATAAAATAAAAAACTAACTAATAATAACTAAACTAATAAGTAATAAAAACTAAATAAAAAACTAAAAAACTAATTAACTAATAACTAATAACTAATAAATAATAATAAAAACAACTAACTAACTAAATAACTAACCTAAAACTAATAATAATTAATAATTAAAACTATAATAATTAACTAATAAAAACTAACTAAAACTAATAAGTAATAATAACTAAAAACAACTAATAATAACTAAAATAACTAATAAATAATAATAACTAATAACTAATAAGAACTAATAACTAATAACTAATAACCAAATAACTAATAAACTAATAATAATAACTAACTAATAATAAAACTAGTAAAACTAATAACTAATATAACTAATAAACTAAACTAAATAACTTACTAATAATAATATAATAATAACTAATGAAACTAATAAAAACTAATAAACTAATAATAAATAATAATAATAAAATAATTAAGTAATAAACCTAATAACTAATAATAACTAAACTAATAAACTAATAACTAAATAAATAACTAAACTAATAAACTAAATAACTAAAACTAATAATAACTAACTAACTAATAACTAATAAGATAATAACTAATAAACTAATAACTAAACCTAAGTAACTAATAATAACTAATAATAACTAATAAAAATATTAAAAAACTAACTAATAAAAATCTAAATAACTAATAACTATACTAATAAAACTAAACTAATAACTAATACCGAAAACTAATAAACTAATAAATAAATAAATATCTAAATAAATAAACTAACAACTAACTAAATAATAAAACTAATAACTAATAATAAACTAAAAAACTAACTAATAAAACTAACTAACTAAATAACTAACTAGTAATTAATAAATAACTAATAATAATTAAACTAATAACTAACTAAACTAATAATAAAAAATAAACTAATAACTAATAACTAACTAATAAAGCTAATAATAAATAAGTAAATAACTAATAATAACTAATAACTAGTAAAAATTAACTAAAAAACTAATAACTAATAATAAATAAACTAAACTAATAATAATATACTAACTAATAATAAAACTAAACATAAAACTAATAAGTAATAACTAATAAACTAATAATAACTAAAAACTAAAACTAATAATAATAATAATAATAAAACTAACAAATAACTAATAATAAATAAACTAATAATAACTAACTAATAACTAAATAATAACTAACTAACTAATAATAACTAACTAAACTAAACTAATAACTATAATTAATAAATAACTAACTAATAATAACTAATAATAATAAACTAATAAAACTAAACTAATAATAATAATAATAATAATTAATAATTAAATAACTAATAATAACTAAGCTAATAACTAAACTTATAAACTAATAACTTAAACTAATAATTAAAAGCTAATAAAACTAGTAACTAATAACTAAACTAACAATAACTAATAATAAAAACTAAATAACTAACTAATAAAAACTTAAATAACTAAAACTAAATAAAACTAATAAACTAATAATAATAACTAAAAACTAATAACTAAATAACTAATAATAAATAATAATTAATAACTAATAAAACTAAAAACTAATAACATAATAATATTAATAACTAACTATTAATAACTAAATAACTAAACTAAACTTAATAAAAAACTAAAAAATAATAAAACTAAAACCAAATAATAATAAACCAACTAACTAATAAAACTAAACTAATAAACTAACAAATAATAACTAAAATAATAACTAATAATAAATAACTAAACAAATAAAAACTAACTAACTAATAACTAAATAATAAACTAATAACTAAACTAACTAATAACTAATAATAAAAATTAAAATAAATAATAATAATATAAACTAATAAACTAAATAAAATAACTAAAATAACTAATAAACTAATAAAACTAACTAAACTAATTACTAATAAAAACTAACTAAAATTTAAAATAACTAAAAAAAACTAACTAATAACTAATAACTAATAATAATTACTAGATAAATGACTAAACTAATAACTAACTAATAACTAAACTAATAAAACTAAAAACTAATAATAATTAACTAATAAAACTAATAACTAACTAATAAGTAAACCTAAATGTAATCCTAATAATAACTATAACTAATAACTATTAACTAAATTAATAACTAATAAAACCAAAAGTAATAATAATAGCTCATAACTAATAAAAACTAACTAAACTAACTAACTAAACTAAACTAACTAACTAATAAATTAATAAATAATAATAAACACTAACCTAATAAATAAATCAAATAAAATAATAAAATAAAATCCAATATAGCAATCTAATAATAACTAATAAAACTAACAACTAATAACAAATAACTAACCAAAAAACCTAACTAATAAACTAACTAACTAACTAAAAAAACTAATAGTAAACCTAATAAATTAATTATTAAACTAATAACTAATAAACTAAACTAAATTAACAACTAATAATAATAAACTAATAAACTAATAAATAATAATAATAACTAGATATCATAACTAAAAATAATAAAAATTAAATAATAACTAATAACTAACCAAAAAACCTAACTAATAAACTAATAAATAATAGAAAAACAAACAAACAAACTAACTAATAAAACTAATAGTAAACTTAATAAACTAATGACTAAACTAATAACTAATAAACTAAACTAAACTAATAACTAATAATAATAAACTAATAAACTAATAACTTATAATAATAACTAGATATAGTAACTAAAAATAATAAAAATTAAATAATAACTAATAATAAAGTAATAAAACTAACAAACTAAAAACTAATAAAGTAATAAATAAACTAAAACTAATAACTAAACTAATAATAATAATAACCAATAAAACTAAAAATAACTAACTAATAAATAGCTAATAAACTAAACTAATACCCTAAAAACTAATAACTATACTTATAACTAAATAATAATTAATAAACCTATAACCTAATAAAAATAATAAAACTAATAATAACTAATAACTAAAACTAACTAATAACTAATAATAAACTAAAAAACTAATAACTAAATAAAAACTAAAAACTAATAAAACTAACATGACTAATAAACTAATAACTAATAATAACTTATAAAAATAATAATAAACTAAACTAACTAAATAATAAACTAACTAATAATAACTAAAATTAATAAACTAAATAACTAAACTAATAACTAATAAAACTAACTAAACTAACTAATAATAAAACCTAAAAAACTAATGAACTAATAAACTAATAAACTAAAACTAATAATAATAATAACTAAACTAAATAACTAATAAAAGTAATAATAATAACTAATAAATAACTAACCTAACTAAAACTAAAAACTAATAACTAATAATAAACTAACTAAAAAATAACTAATAATAACTAAAACTAATAATAATAACTAACTAATAACTAATAAAAACTAAACTAATAAATAACTAATAAAACTTAAAAACTAATAACTAAACCAATAATAAAATAAATAATAACTAATAACTAACTAATAAACTAAAAGCTAAACTAATAACTAATAATAACTAATAAATAATAATAATAACTAAATATTAAAACTAATAAAAAAACTAAATAAAAAACTAAAATAACTAATAATAAACCTAATAAAACTAAATAATTAAACTAACTAAAAACCTTATAAGCTAATAATTAAATAAACAAATAAACTAACTAATAAATAAGTAACTAATAAAATAATTAAACTAATAAGCTAATAAAACTAATAACTAAATAACTAATAAAACTAATAAACTAAAACTAACTAACTAATAAACTAAACTAATAAACCTAATAAACTAATAACTAATAATAATAATAATAAACTAATAAAAATTAATAAATAAATAACTAATAATAAACTAATATAATAAAAATAACTAATACAATAAAACTAACTAAATTAAAAACTAACTAATAAACTAATAACTAAAACTAACTAAAAACTAAAAGCCAAATAATAAAAACTAAATAACTAACAACTAAACTAAACTAAAAAACTAAACTAAACAAATAAACTAAATAACTGATAAACTAAACTAATTAACTAAAAATAACTAACTAATAACTAATAATAACCAACTAATAATAACTAAACTAAATAACTAAGTAATAATCACTAATAACTAAACTAACTAACTAATAATAAATAAACTAAAATAATAATAATAAACTAACTAATTAAACAAATAAAACTAATAAATACTAACTAATAAACTAACTAATAATAACTAAAAACTATTAATAACTAATAATAATAACTAATAATAATAATTAATAATAAACTAACTAATAATTACTAACTAATAATTAAATAATAACTAACTAACTAATAATAACTAACTAAACATAAACTAATAACTATAACTAATAACTAACTAACTATCTAATAATAACTAATAATAAGAAACTAATAAAATTAAACTAAACTAATAATAATAAACTAATAACTAATAACTAAATAACTAAATACCTAATAATAACTAAACTAATAACTAAAGTAATAAACTAATAACCAAAGCTAATAACTAATTACTAATAAAACTAGTAACTACTAACTAACTAAATGAATAACCTAAATAACTAAACCAATAATAACTTATAACTAAAAAGTAAATAACTAACTAATAAAAACTAAAATAACTAAAACTAAATAAAATAAATAAACTAACTGACTAATAAACTAACTAATAATAACTAACTAATAATAACTAATAACTAATAAAACTAAATAACTAACTCATAACTGACTAATAAACTAACTAACTAATAACTAAAACTAATAACCAATAACTAAAACTAATTAAAAAACTAATAATAATACCAACTAACTAATAATAACTAACTAATAACTAAACTAACTAAACTAATAAATTAATAATAACCTAGCAACTAATAACTAAACTAATAAACTAATAACTTATAACTAAATAATAATTTAATAAAATTAATAATAAATAACTAAACTAATAATAAAACTAAATAAAATAAACTAACTAATAATAATAATAACTAAATAATAACTAACTAACCAACTAACTACTAAAACTAAATAACTACCAACTAAACTAATAAACTCATAAAACTAATAAACTAATAATAATAATTAAGAACTAATAAACTAATAATTAAACTAAAATATGACTAGCTAATAATAACTAATAAAACTAATAATAACTAAACTAATAAACTAACTAATAACTAACTAAACTAATAACTACTAATTAACTAATAAAACTAACTAATAAACTAATATATAATAATTAACTTATAAAACTAACTAATAAACTAATAAATAACAACTAACTAAACTAACTAATAACTAATAATAACTTATTAATAATAATACCTA
Source organism: Cymbidium sinense (assembly GCA_021442155.1). Taxonomy (NCBI): domain Eukaryota; kingdom Viridiplantae; phylum Streptophyta; class Magnoliopsida; order Asparagales; family Orchidaceae; genus Cymbidium; species Cymbidium sinense. The sequence goes on along the minus strand of JAKCPB010000287.1, from coordinate 23,083 downwards.
ATAACTAGTAATTAACTAAACTTATAATAAAACTAACTAACAAATTAATAATAACTAAATAACTAATAATAACTAACTAACTAATAACTAATAATTAGTTAATAAATAATAACTAATAACTAATAATTAATAAACTAATAATAAAACTAATTACTAATAACTAAAAACTAATAATAATAACTACAATAAACTAAAAATCTATAAACTAATAAATAAACTAATAACAGACAAATAATAATAAAACTAAACTAATAATTAACTAACTAATAAAAACTAAATAACTAATAATAACCAAACTAATAATAACTAAGCTAAAATCTAACTAACTAATAATAACTATAACTAATAAAACTAAAAACTAAACTAATAATAACTAACTAATAAGGGCGAGCTCCATGAATTCTGTTCAATTCTTGAACTAGACTTGTAAGCTTCCAACAGCCCATACGGAAAGTTGAAGTTAGGGTTTGTCCCCGTATGTTCTTTAGAGGTCTATGTTTCTAAAGTCAATCCCCTTTAGCAAGGCGCTAGCTTAACTAACTAATAATAATAATAATAACTAAACTAATAAGTAATAAAACTACCTAATAAATAACTAATAAAATAACTAAACTAATAATTAATAATAACTAACTAGTTAATAAACTAATAATAAACTAATAAATTAATAACTAATAACTAATAATTACTAATAATAATAAACTAACTAATAATAACTAACTAATAAACTAAATAACTAATTAATAACTAATAAACTAATAAAACTAAAAATAACCAAACTAATAACTAACTAAAATAATAACTAATAAAGCAAAATAAAACTAAAAATGAAACTAAAAGCTAAACCTAATAAACTAACTAAATTAATAATAATAACTAATAACTAACTAAAAATAACTAAACTAATAAACTAATAACTAAAACTAACTAATAACTAAACTAATAACTAATAAAAATAACTAATTAATTACTAATAAATAAACTAACTAAACTAAAAACTTAATAACTAATACTAAATAAGTAAACTAATAACTAATAAAAACTAATAAAACTAATAATAATAACTAAACTAATAAATAAACCTAAATAACTAAATTAACTAATAACTAAACTAATAAACTAAAATTAAATAAACTAACTAACTAATAACTAATAACAAATAAATAACTAAAATAATAAATTAATAACTAATAAAAACTAATAACTAATAATAATAAAAACTAATTAAAAAAATAAACTAACTAATAATAATAAAATTACTAACTAAATAACTAATAAACTAATAAAACAAAAATAAACTAATAAACTAATAACTAAAAACTAAATAATTAAATAAAATTAATAACCTAACTAATAAGTAACTAAAAGTAAAAATAATAACTAAGTAATAGTAATAGCTAAAAAAATAACTAAACTAATTAATAACTAATAAACTAAACCTAATAATAAATAATAACTAAACTAATAATTAATAAACTAAATAACTAACTAATAAACTAAACTAATAAACTAATAATAAATAACTAAACCTAATAACTAATAACTAAATAAATAATAACTAAACTAATAACTAAAACTAATAAAACTAACTAACTAATAATAAACTAACTAACTAATAAAACTAAAAACTAAAACTAATGATAATTATAACTAACTAATAACTAACTAATAATAATAATAAACTAAAAAACTAAATAAAACTAATAAACTAAAAACTAAACTAATAATGACTAACTAAACTAAACTAATAACTAATAACTAACTAAACTAAATAACTAAACAAATAAGTAATAATAATATATAAATAATAATAATAAAAAAAAAAAAAAACTAAAAAAAAAAAAAAAAAAAAAAAAAAAACTAATAAATAATAATAATAAAATAAACTAATAAAAAATAACTAACTAAAACTAATAACTAAAAATAATAACAAATAATATCTAAATTAACTAAGTAATAGATAACTAATAACTAAACTAATAACTAACTAATAAAAATAATAACTAATAATAATAATTAAAAAACTAATAAAATAATAACTAATTATTAATAATAATAAACTAAAACTAATAATTAATAAAACTAACTAAAAATAACTAACTAAACTAATAATTAACTAAAAAACTAAAAAAACTGAATACTAAATAAACTAAAAAATAATAATTAATAACTAATATAAAAACTAATAAACTAAAACTAATAATAAATAATAAAAACTAATAAAACTAATAAACTAATAATAAAACTAATAGTTAATAAAAAAACATAATAAACTAATAACTAATAAAAATAAAATCATAAAACTAATAATTAAATAATAAAAAACTAATAACTAATAACTAACTAAAATAAATAAACTAATAAACTAAAACCTAATAAACTAAACCTAAACTAACTAAAATAATAATAACTAATAAATTCATAACTAAATTAATAACAAAAAAACCTAAATAACTAAACTAATAAAACTAATCACTAATAACTAACTAATAAAAAATTAAAACTAATAAACTAATAATTAATAACAAATAACTAAATTAAAGAACTAAATAATAAGTCAAAACTAATAATAAAACTAATAATTATAATAACTAAAATAATAAACTAAAATCTAATAACTAATAAACTAATTAACTAATAACTAATAATAACTAAACCCTTAAAACAAAAAAACTTAAACCAAAACTAAATAAAACCTAAAAATAAAATTTATAAAAAAAAACCTAAACCTAAATAAAATAAAAACCCCAACTAAAATAAAAAAAATTAAAACCTAATGTAAAAGGTAAACTAAATAAACCTAAGCCTACTAGTTTACTTAATTTAAAAAATAGTAATAAAATAAAATAAATAAATAACCCTAACCCTAAACCTTAACTCCTAAACCCTAAACCCTAAACTCTAAACCCTAAACCATAAACACGAAACACTAAAACTCACCTTAAACCATAAACCCTAAACCCTAAACCCAAAACCTAGACCTGACCCTAAACACTAACCACACTGACTCAACCTGGCGTGATCACAACCTAAAACCTAAACCTAAACTAAATAAAACCTCAAAATAGAATAAATAAAAAACCTAAACTTAAATAAAATAATAAAATAAATAAAAATAAAACCTAAACTAAAACCTAAACTTCAACCTAAAAATAAAATAAAATAAACTTCAAAATAAAAAGCCTAAATAAAATAAAAAGTAAACATAAAATAAATAAAAAAATAAGAACTAAATAAAAACTTAAACCTAAAAAATTAACCTAAAAATAAAACCTAATAATAAATAAAAAAGAAAACCTAAACCCTAAAGTAAAAAAAAACTAAACCTAAAATAAAAAATAAAATAAACTAAAACCTAAACTAAAATAACCTTAAAGCCTAAACCATAAATAGTAAATAAATCGTAAACCCTAAAAGCCTAAAATTCTAAACCTAAACTAAATAAAATCTAAAAATAAAATAAATAAATAAACCTAAACTTAAAAAAATAGAATAATAAGATAAAATAAAAACCTAAACTAAAACTTAAACCTAAACCTAAGCCTAAACCTAAATTTAAAATAAAGTAAAATAATAAATAAAAACTAAACTAAAATAAAATTATTAAAAACCTAAACTAAACTAAAAAATAAAATAAACCTAAAATAAAAAACTTAAATAAAATAAAAACAAAACATAAAATAAAAAAAATAAACCTAAAATAAAATTAAACAAATAAAAATCTAAACCTAAAAATAAATTAAAAAAACCTAAACCCTAAACTAAAAAAAAACCTAAACTTAAAATAAAAATAAAATAAACCTAATCTTAAACTCAAAAATAAAATAAACCTAAAAATAAAAAACCTAAATAAAATAAAAACTAAATAATAAACTAACTAATAAAACTAATAAAACTAATAAAAAGTAATAAACTAATAAACTAATAACTAATAAAACTTAATAATTAAACTAATAACTAATAAAACTAATAATAATGAACTAATTAACTAACTAATAAATAATAAATAAATAATAATAACCTAAAATAAAACTAAAAACTAATCTAAAAACTAACTAATAATAACTAAATAAAATTAATAAACTAAAAACTAAAACTAATAACTAATAACTAATAACTAATAATAATAAACTAATAACTAATAAAATAACTAACTAATAAATAAATAACTAAAAACTAAAAACTAATAAATAACTAATAACTAATAAAACCTAACTAATAAACTAACTAAAACTAATAACTAATAATAACTAACTAAACTAAATAACTAATAATAAGTAAACTAAAACTAATAATAATATCTAAATTAATGATGATTAAATAATAAAACCTAAAAACATAAACATAAACTAAATAATAAACCTAATAAACTAAAAACTAATAATAACTAATAATAACTAAAACTAAGCTAATAATAACCAAATAACTAAAAATAAAACTTAAATAATAACTAAACTAACTAACTAATAAAACTAACTAACTAATAACTAACTAATAAAACTAATAATAACTAATAACTAACAAACTAAATAAATTACTAATAAAAACTAAATAAAACTAAAAACTAATACAAATAAAACTAATAAAACTAATAAAACTAATAAACTAATAACTAAATAATAATAACTAAAACTAAACAAACTAACTAAACAAACTAAACTAAAAAACTAACTAAACTAAACTAATAACTAAACATAAATAACTAATAACAAACAACAAAACAAATAACTAACTAAAAACTAAAATAACTAAAACTAATAAACTATCTAATAACTAATAACTAAACTAATAAACTAATAAACTAATAAACTAACTAACTAATAACTAACTAATAACCTAACTAACTAATTAATAAAAACTAAACTAAACTAAAAACTAATAACTAACTAATAAAACTAATATAGTAAACTAAACTAATAACTAAACTAACTAATAATAAAAAAATAATAATAACTAATAAAACTAACAAAACTAATAACTAATATTAACAAATAAAAACAAATAAACTAAACTAATAAACTAATAACTAAACTAACTAAGAATAATTAAACTAATAAATTAAATAACTAATAAGCTATTAACAAACAAACTAATAATAATAAAAGTAAACTAATAAAAATTATCTAAACTAATAAAACTAAACTAATAAACTAATAATAACTAATAATAAAAATAACTAATAACTAATAAACTAATAAATAACTAACTAAACTAACTAATAACTAATAATAACTAATAAAACCTAATAAATGAAAGTTAAATAATAATAACTAACTAATAAATAAAACTAATAATAATAACTAAAACTAATAACTAATAATAATAATAAACTAAATAAAATTAACTAATAAACTAACTAATAACTAAACCTAACAATAACTAATAATTAATAAACTAATAACTAATAACTAAATAAAAACCTAATAAGTAAACTAATAATAAAATTAAAAACCTAAACAACTAACTAAAACTAAACCTAAAACTAATAAAACTAATAACTAAATAACTAGCTAATAATAACTAAAAACTAAACTAAAAACTAAACTAACTAATAATAGTAAACTAAAACCTAAATAACTAATAAACTAAAAATAATAAACTAAATAACTAAATAATAACTAACTATAACCTAATAAAATAATAACTGAAACTGATAAAATTAATAACTAACTAATAAATAAAACTAATAATTAAACTAATAACTAATAATAACTAAATAACTAACTAACTAATAAAAATAAATAATAAAACTAATATTAATAAACTAATAGACTAAAAACTAAATAACATAACAAAACTAACTAAACTAAACTAAAAGAACTAATAAATAATAAACTAAAAAATAAATAACTAAACTAATAACTAATAAATAATAAAACTAATAACTAAAACTAAATAAAACTAACTAATAAATAACTAATAAACTAATACCTAAACTAACTAAAACTAGTTGAACTTATAATAACTAACTAAAAACTAAATAAACTAAACTAAACTAAACTAATAATAACTTACTAATAACTAATAAATAAATAAACTAATAACTAATAAAAACTCATAATAAAAGTAAACTAATAATTAATAAACTAATAACTAACTAATAATAAATAATAAATAAATAACTAAATAAAACTAATAAAACTAATAATAACCTACTAATAATAAAACTAAATAACTAAAGAATAACTAATAAACTAATAAACTAAAACTAATAACTAAACCTAATAACTAAAAAACTAACTAACCAATAATTTAAAACTAATAAACTCATAACTAAATAACAAATTAACTAATTAATAAACTAATAACTAATAAAACATAATAAACTAAATAATAAAAATAATAAATAACTAAATAACTAACTAATTAACTAATAACTAAAACTAATTTAATAACTAATAAATAAACTAATGGCTAAAAATAAATAATAAAACTAATAACTAACTAATAACTAATAATACCAATAATAACTAAAATTAATCACTAATAAAACTAAAAACTAATAAAACTACTAAAACCAAATAATTAAACTAATAACTAAACTAATAACTAAACTAACTAAACTACAAAATTAATAACTAAACTAATAATAATAACTAATAACTAAAAAATAAATAATAACTAATAACTAACAACAAACTAATTAAATAACTAATGACTAAACTAACTAATAATAATAAATAAATTAAAAACCTAATAAAATTAATAACTTATATCTAATAATAAAACTAATAACTAACTAATAATAACTAAGCTAATAACTAATGATAAAACTAATAATTATTAACTAAAAAACTAAAACTAATAAACTACTAACTAAACTAAATAATAACTAAAAACTAATAATTAATAAAACTAATAAAATTAATAACTAAAATTAATAAAAGTGATAAAAAACTAATAAAAACTAACTAATAACTAACTAAAAACTAATAAACTAATAAAATTAACTAATAATAAATAATAACTAATAACTAAAATAATAACTAAAAAACTAAATAAAATAAAACTAATAACTAAATAATAAATAATAATAATAATAACTAATTAACTAATAAAATAAACTAATAATAAAACTAACAAATAATAAAAACTAACTAATAAAACTAATTAATAATAACTATTAACTAAAACTAAAAAACTAAACTACAAACTATTAATAATAAACCTAATAAAACTAAACTAAAACTAATATAACTAACTAAAACTAATAAAACAAATAAAACTAAATAACTAATAACAAAACTAATAACTAATAAATAATAAATAAATAACTAACTAAACTAATAACTAATAACTAATAACTAACTAATAACTAAACTAATAAAAACTAATAACTAAAACTAACCAACTAATAACTAAAACTAATAATAACTAAAAAATTACTAATAAAACTAATAACAATAAACTAATAACTAAATAGTAATAATAATAATAACTAAAACTAACTAAATGATAAAATAAAAACTAACTAATAACTAACTAGTAAATAGCTAATAACTAATAAACTAAAACCTAATAAGTAAACTAATAATACTAATAATAAATAAACTAATAACTAATAACAAATAACTAATAAATAATAAATAATAACTAGCTAAAACTAATAATAACTAATGAAAACTAATAATAGTAAAACTAATAAAACTAATAACTAATAATAATCAAACTAATAATAAAACTAATAACTAACTAATAACTAATAATAACTAAAAATAATAAATAACTAACAAATAATAATAACTAATAATAAAACTAATAACTAATAAACCTAATAATAACTAAACTAAAAATTAACTAATAATAACTAAACAAATAGCTAATAAAAACTAAATAAAAAACTAAAAAACTAATTAACTAATGACTAATAACTAATAAATAATAATAAAAATAACTAACTAACTAAATAACTAACCTAAAACTAATTACTAATAATAACTAATAATAACTAAAATAACTAATAATTAATAAAAACTAATAAAGTAATAGCTAATAACTAATAATAACTAATAATTAATAACTAAATAACTAATAAACTAATAATAATAACTAACTAATAATAAAACTAATAAAACTAATAACTAAAATAACTAATAAACTAAACTAAATAACTAACTAATAATAATTAATAATAACTAATAACAAATAAAATTATTAAAAAACTAATAAACTAATAATAATTTGCAATAATAATAAAATAACCAACTAATCAACTAATAACTAAATAAATAACTAAACTAATAAACTAAATAACTAAAACTAATAATATCTAATTTACTAATAAGTAATGAAATAATAACTAATAAATTAATAACTAAAACTAACTAACTAATAATAACTAATAACTAATAATAACTAATAATAACTAATAAAAACTAAAAAAACTAACTAATAATAAACTAAATAACTAATAACTAAACTAATAAAACTAAACTAGTAACTAATAACTAAAACTAATAAACTTATAAATAAATAAAAAATTAATTAACTAAACTAATAAACTAATAATTAACTAAATAATAAAAACTAATAACTAATAATAAACTAAAAAACTAACTTATAAAACTAACTAACTAAATAACTAACAAATAATTAATAAATAAATAATAATAATAACTAAACTAATAACTAACTAAACTAATAACTAATAATAAAAAATAAACTATTAACTAATAACTAACTAATAAAACTAATAATAAATAAATAACTAACTAATATTAACTAATAACTAATAAAAACTAACTAAAAACTAATAACTAATAATAAATAAACTAAACTAATAAGTAATAAACTAACTAATAAAAAATAAAATAATTTCTAATAATAACTAACTAACTAAACTAATAAAAATAATAACTATTAACTAATAAATTAACTTACTAATAATAACTAATAGCTAAAACTAATAATAATAATAAAACTAACTAATAACTAATAACTAACTAATAAACTAATAACTAATAATAAACTAACTAATAATAACTAACTAATATCTAAATAATAACTAACTAAGTAATAATAACTAACTAAACCTAAACTAATAACTCACTAACTAATAATAAGTAATAATAATAAACTAATAAAACTAAACTAAACTAATAATAATTAACTAATAACTAATAACTAATAATAATTAACTAACTAAACTAATAAGACAAATAACTAAAACTAATAATAATAATAAAACTAACTAATAACTAATCATAAACTAATAAACTAATATGTAATAATAAACTAACTAATAATAACTAACTAATATCTAAATAATAACTAACTAAACTTAAACTAATAAATATAACTAATAACTAACTAACTAACTAATAATATGTAATAATAATAAACTAATAAAACTAAACTAAACTAGTAATAATAAACTAATAACTAATAACTAATAAGTAATAACTAAATAACTAATAATAACTAGAACAACTAAATAAAAACTAACTAATAACTAAATAATAATAATAATAATAAATTACTAATAAAACTAACTAAAACTAATAAACTAATAACTAATAATAAAACTAAACAAATAAATAAAAAATTAATAACTAATAATAACTAATAAACTAATAACTAATAACTAAAAAAAAAAAAACTAATAACAAATAAACTAATTAATAAAAATAACTAAACTAGCTAAACTAATAAAATAACTTGATAACTAGCTAATAAAAAACTATGAACTAAAATTAATAAAATAATAACTAATAATGACTAAAAATAAAATAACTAAACAAACAAAACTAATAACTAATAACTAATAATAACTAAAATAAATAATAAATAAACTAATAAGTAATAATAACTAATAACTTACTAATAACTAATTCAAATTAATAATAAAATAAACTTAAAAAGCAAAGCTAAACCTAATAAAATAACAAATAATAACTAAAATAATAAAGTAATAATAATAACAAATAATAATATTAATAATTAACTAAAATTATAATAATAATAATATTTAATAACTAATAAACTAATAAACTAGTAATTAATATCAAAAAATAACTAATAAGCAACTAACTAACTAATAAATAATAATAAATAATAACTAATAATAAAAAACTAAATAACTAAAAACTAATAGAACTAAATAAACTAACTAAAATAAGTAATAACGAAATTTAATAACTAACTAAAAACTAAATAACTAATAACTAATAATAACTAATTAAATAAATAACTAATTTAAACTAATAAACTAATAACTAACTAATAATAATAAACTAATAAACTAAAAACTTAACTAATAACTAAATAACTAACTAAACTACGAATAACTAATCAATAATAATAACTAAACTAAAAACTAATAAACTAATAACTAATAATAAATAACTAAACTAAATAATAACTAAATAAACTAACTAATAAAAACTAAACTAGCTAATAACTAATAAAATTAATAAATAACTAAACTAATAACTAATAACTAAAACTAATAATAATAATAATAAACTAATAATTAATAAAAACTAATAACTAATAAAAACTAACTAAACTAATAAACTAATAAACTAAAATAATAAAATAATAAATAAAAACTAAATTAAATAAATAATAACTAAAATTATAATAATTAATAATAATAGTAACTAATAACTAATAACTAAATAACTAAAATAATAAAACTATCAAACAATAACTAATAATTAAACTAATAACTAATAACTAAAAACTAATAACTAATAACTAATACCTAATAAACTAATAAACAAAAAGATAACTAAACTAAATAACTAATAACTAATTAAACTGACTAAAATTAATAATAAAATAAATTAATAATAACTAATAATAATTAATAACTAATAACTAAATAACTAAAACTAAAAATAAACTAATAACTAATAACTAACTAATAAAACCTAAACTAAACTAATAACTAATAAAACAGTAATAATAAAAACCTAAACTAATAACTAATAATAACTAACTAATATTAACTAAATAAATAACTAAAAACTAAACAAATAATTAATAAAAACCTAAAAATTAAACTAATAATAACTAACTAAACCTAAAACTAATAACTAATAACTAATAAACTAATAATAATGCATCAAATAAAACTAATAAAACTAAACTAACTAATAAACTTAAAACTAACTAACAAAATAAAAATAAAACTAATAAACTAATAAATATAATAATAATAATTAATTAAACTAAAACTAATAAGCTAAACTAACTAAAACATAATTAACTAATAATAACTAACTAACTAAACTAGCTAATAATAACTAAAAAACTAATAAATAAAATAACTTAACTAATAACTAATAATAATAAACTAATAATAACTAACTAAACTAAACTAAACTAATAACTAATATAAGTAATAATAACTAAATAATAACTAACTAATAAAACTAATAATAAAAAAAATAATAATAACTAAAAACTAATAAACTGATAACTAACTAATAACTAACTAAAACCTAATAACTACAAAACTAAAACTAATAAAAAGTAACAAAATAATAATAACTAAACTAACTAATAATAACCAAATAGTAATAAAAATAATAACTAAACATAATAATACAACTAATAATAAATAACAAAACTAAATATCTAATAAAACAAAATAACTAATAAAATAAAATAACAAAATAATAAAATTTAATAAACTAACTAATAACTAATAATAACTAAAAATAATAATATATAACTAACTAATAATAACTAACTAATAATAAAACTAATAACTAATAAATCTAATAATAACTAAACTAATAACAAATAAAAACTAAATAAAAAAGTAAAAAATTCATTAAGTAATAACTAATAAGTAATAAATAATAATAAAAATAACTAACAAACAAAATAATTAATCTAAAACTAATAATAACTAATAATAAAAGCTATAATAACTAACTATTAAAAACTAACTAAAACTAATATTAATAATAACTTATAATAACAAAAATAATTAATAAAAACTAGTAAACTAATAAACTAATAATAATAACAAACTAATAATAAAACTAATAAAACTAATAACTAAAATAACTAATAAACTAAACTAAATAACTAACTAATAATAATAACTAATAATAACTAATAACTAATAAAACTAATAAAAAAACTAATAAACTAATAATAACTAATAATAATAAAATAACTAACTAATAAACCTAATAACTAATAATAACTAAACTAATAAATAACTAAATAAATAACTAAACTAATAAACTAAATAACTAAAATTAATAATAACTAAATAACTAATAGCTAATAAAATAATAACTAATAAACTAATAACTAAAACTAACTAACTAATAATAACTCATAACTAATAAAAACTTAAAAAAAACTAATAATAAACTAAACAACTAATAACTAAACTAATAAAACTAAATTAATAAGTAATAACTAAAACTAATAAACTAATAAATAAACTAAAAAATAAATATCTAAACAAATAAACTAATAACTAAAAATAAACTAAAAAATTAACTAATAACTAATGAATAACTTATAATAATTAAACTAATAACTAACTAAACTAATAACTAATAATAAAAAATAAACTAATAATGAATAAATAAATAACTAATAATAACTAATAACTAGTAAAAACTAACTAAAAAACTAATAACTAATAATAAATAAACTAAACTAATGATAATAATAAACTAACTAATAAAACTAAATAATAATAATAAACTAACTTAATAAACTAATAACTAAATAATAAACTACTAATAATAATAATTAGAAACTAAAACTAATAATAATATTGACTAATAAACTAACTAATAATAACTAACTAATAACTAAATAATAACTAACTAACTAATAATAACTAACTAAACCTAAACTAATAACTATAACTAATAACTAACTAACTAATAATAACTAATAATAATAAACTAATAAAACTAAACTAAATTAATAATAATAAACTAATAACTAATAACTAATAACTAAATAACTAATAATAACTAAACTAATAAACTAATAACCTAAATAAATAACTAATAACTAATAAAACTAGTAACTAATAACTAACTAAACTAATAACCTAAATAATTAAACTAATAATAACAAATAACTAAAAACAAAATAATTAACTAATAAAAACTTAAACAACTAAAAATAATTAAAAATTAATAAACTAATAATAATAACTAATAACTAATAACTAAATAAATAATAATAAAACTAATAAAATAATAAATAATAACTAATAAAACTAAAAACTAATAAACTAGTAATATTAATAACTAACTAATAATAACTAAATAACTAAACTAAACCTAATAAAAAGCTAAAAATAATAAAACTAAAACTAAATAATAATAAACTAACTAATAAAACTAAACTAATAAACTAATAAACTAATAAAAACTAAATAAACTAACTTAATTAATAAACTACTTAATAAATAATAACTAAACTAATAAAAAACTAACTAATAACTAACTAATAACTAAATAATAAACTAATAACTAAACAAACTAATAACTAATAATAAAAATAAAAATAAATAATAATAATATAAACTAATAAACTAAATAACTAATAAATAATAACTAAAATAATTTATAAACTAACAAAACAAACTAAACTAATTACTAATAAAAACTAAATTAAATTGAAATTTACTAATAAAACTAACTAACTAATAATAATAATAATAACTAAATAAATAACTAAACTAATAACTAACTAATAATGAAACTAATAAAACTAATAACTAATAATAATAAACTAATAAAAACTAAACTAATAATAATAAAGTAATAAAACTAATAGCTAATAAAGCTAACTAAACTAATTACTAATAAAAACTAATAAATAATAAATAAAATAACCTATAAACTAACAAAGCTAACTAAACTAATTACTAATAAAAACTAACTAAAACTAAAATTCACTAATAAAATTAACTAACCAATAACTTATAACTAATAACTAAATAAATAACTAAACTAATAAAATAATAATAAATGATTAATAACTAAAACCCTAAGAATTAGAACGTAATAACTAATAGAGTAAATTAATAATAATAAAACTAAAGACTAATAAACTAATAATGACTAAATGAAACTAAATAAAACTAACTAATAGGCTAATAACTAAAATAACTAATAAGACTAAACTAATAATAAATAACACTAAAACTATTAATAAACTAAAATGAGTAATAACTAATAACTAATAACTCAACAAAAAGCTTAACTAATAAACTAACAAATAATAGAAAAAATAAACTAACTAACTAACTAATAAAAACTAATAATAAACCTAATAAACTATACTAAACTAATAACTAATAATAATAAACTAACAAACTAATAACTAATAATAATAACTAGATATAATAATTAAAACTAATAAAACTAAATAATAACTAATAATAAACTAATAAAACTAATAACTAATAATAACCTAAACTCTAAACCATAAAAACTATTAAAACTAATAAACTAAAAACTAATAAAGTAATAATTAACTAATAGCTAAACTCGAATTAATAACTAAACTAATAATAATAATAATAATAATAATAATAATAATAATAATAATAGTAATAATAATTAAAACTAAAAATAACTAACTAATAAATAACTAATAAAAAAACTAAATAACTAATAAACTAATAATAACTAAACTAATAACTAATAAACCAAAAAACTAAAACCTAAAAAATAAACTAAACCAATAATAAACTAAAAAAATAATAATTAAATAATAACTAATAAACTAATAACCTAAAAAATAATTAAACTAATAATAACAGATAACTAAAACTAACTAATAATTAATAAAACCTAATTATATAAACTAATAATAAACTAAACAAACAAAAATAAAAAAACTAAAATTAATAATAACTAATAATAATAATAATAATAATAATAAATAATAATAATAATAATAATAATAAACCAAACTAACTAACTAATAGTAACTAATAATAATAAACTAAATAACTAAACTAATAACTAAAAAAACTAACTAAACTAACTAATAATAAAACCTTAAAAACTAATGAATTAATAAACTAATAAACTAAAACTAATAATAATAATAACTAAACTAAATAACTAATAAAATTAATAATAATAAATAATAAATATCTAACCTAACTAAAACTAATAACTAATAACTAATAATAAACTAACTAATAATAACTAAAACTAATAATAATAACTAACTAATAACTAATAAAAACTAAACTAATAAATAACTAAAAAACTAAAAAACTAATAACTAAACTAATAATAAAATAAATAATAACTATTAATTAACTAACTAATAAACTAAAAGCTAAACTAATAACTAATAATAACTAATAACTAATAATAATAACTAAATAATAAAACTAATAAAAAAACTAAAAAAACTAAAATAACTAATAATAAACCTAATAAAACTAAATTAAATAAATAAAAATAACTAAATAAACAAATAATAAAATTAATAAACTAATAAAACTAATAACTAAATAACTAATAAAACAAATAAACTAATAACTAACTTATAAACTAAACTAATAAACCTAATAAGCTAATTACTTATAATAATAATAAACTAATAAAAACTAATAAACAAATAACTAATTATAAACTAATATAATAATAATAATTAATATAATAAACTAACTAAATAAACTAACTAAACTAAAAACTAACTAATAAACTAATAACTAAAACTAAGTAAAAACTAAAAACCTAACAATAAATACTAAATAACTAATAACTAAATAACTAATAAACAACTAATAATAACTAATAACTAATAAACAAATAACTAAACTAACTAATAAAAAGAATAAAAACTAATAATAAATAACTAACTAAACTAAAATTAACTAGCTAATAATAACTAAACTAATTACTAAACTAATAACTAATAACTAACTAAATAACTAAACTAAAAAACTAATAGTAATAACTAAAAACTAATAACTTAAAAAACTTAATAAAATAATAAAGTAACTAATAATAAATAATAAAACTAAATAAACTAATAACCATAATAACTAACTAATAACTAATAAAAACTAAAAACTAACTAATAACTAAAACTAACTAAACCTAAATAATAAATAAACTAACAACTAACTAATAACTAACTAATAAAAACTAAAAATTAATAATTAATAACTAAACTAATAAACTAATAACCAACCAATAATAATTAATTAACTAATAACTAATAAACCTAATAATAATAAACTATTAAATAAATAATAAAACTAATAAAAACTAACTAATAAATAAAAAACTAATAACCAAAACCTATAACTAAATTAACTAATAAACTAATTAAACTAATAACTAAACTAAATAACTAACTAAGTAACTATCTAATAAAATAACTAACTAAACTAATAATAAATAACTAAAATAAATAACTAAACTAATAAAACTAATAACTAATAAAAAACTAATAACTGAAAAATAAACCTCATAATAAAACTAACTACATAACTAATAAACTAAACTAATAATACTAACTAAATAACTAAACTAGTAACTAATAACAAAAAATAATAAATAATAATAATTAAAAAACTAACTAAACTAATAACTAATAACTAATAATAAACTAATTAATAATAATTAAATAATAACAAATAATAAACTAATAATAATAACTAATAACTAACTAATTAATAAATAACTTATAAAACTAATAACTAATAACCAAATAAAAATAATAATAACTAAATAATAATAAACTAATAACCTAACTAATAATTAATAAATTAAAACTAATAATAACTAATAATAACTAAACAAATAACTAAAAAAATAACTAAACTAACTAACTAATAACTAATAATTAAATTATCAAAACATAAAAAACTAATAACTAAAACTAAAATAATAACTGAATAACTAAACTAATAATAATAACTAAACAAATAACTAAACTAATAACTAACAACTAATAAAAACTAACCTAAAAATAAATAATAATAATAATAATAATAATAATAATAATAATAATAATAATAATAATAAAACAAAACTAAAAAATTAAACTAAACTAATAAACTAAATAACTAATAAACTAAACTAATAAACTAAAAACTAACTAACTAATAACTAATAATATCTAACTAATAATAACTAAATTAAATAATTAAACTAACTAGCTAATATAAGAAAAATTTAAAACTAATAATAAATAACTAACTAAACAAAATTAACTAGCTCATAATAACTAAACTAAAAACCTAACAGTAATAACTAAAAAATAATAACTAATAAAACTAAATAAAATAACTAACTAATTACTAATAAAAATAATAAAACTAAATAAACTAGTAACTAATAATAATTACTAATAAAACTAACTAATAGCTAATAAAAACTAAAAGCTAACTAATAACTAAAACAAACTAAACCTAAATAATAACTAAACTAATAACTAACTAATAACTAACTAATAAGAACTAATAACTAATAACTAAACTAATAATAAACTAATGATAAACTAATAATAACAAACTAACTAATAATTGATAAACCTTATAATAATAAACTAATAAATAAATAAATAATAAAACTAATAAAAAATAACTAATAAATAAAAACTAATAACCAAAACTAATAACTAAACTAACTAATAAACTAATTGAACTAATAAATAAACTAAATAACTAATAACTAATAAACTAATAATTATAATAATAAAACCTAACTAATAATAACTAAACTAAATAAAACTAAAAACCAAAAAAACTAAACTAACTAACTAAAAACTAATAACTAAACTAACTAATAACTAAAAAGAATAAAAAAACTATCTAACTAAAACTAATAAAACTATACTGAAAACTAACTAATAATAACTAAACTAATAACTAACTACTAAAAACTAACTACTAATAACTAATAATAAACTAACTAAAATAATAACTAATAAAATAATTAATAACTAATAAATATAAACTAATAAAAACTAATAAACTAAACTAACTAAAACTAGACTAACAAATTAATAAAAAACTAACTAAACTAATAACTAAATAAAAAGTAACTAACTAAACTAATTAAACTAACTAACTAATAAAAATAAACTAATAAACTAAATAACAAAATAAAAAATAACTAACAAAAACTAATAACTAAAACTAATAAATAATAAACTAATAACTAATAAAACTAAAACTAATAACTAATAATAATAAATAACCTAAACTAAATAACTAATAATAATAACTAATAACTAAAAACTAATAAACTAATAAACTAATAAAATAACTAAACTAACTTAACTAAATAATTAAAATAATAAACTAATAATAAAATAAAACTAATAAACTAATAACTAAAATAAACTAAATTAATAACTAATAATAATAACTAATAACTAATAATAAACTAAACTAATAACTAATAATAATAACTAATAACTAATAATAAACTAAAACTAATAACTAAAACAAAAATAAAAATTAATAACTAATAATTACTAATAAAAAATTAAATAACTAACTAAACTAAAAAACTAATAAAACCTAATAAACTAATAACTAATAAAACTAATAAAAAATAATAATAACTAACTAATAATAATAATAACTAAAAACTAATAAATAATAAATAACTAAAATAATAACTAAACTAAATATTAACAATAACTAATAACTAAATAAAAAACTAAATAAAATAATAAACTAATAATAAAAGTTATAATAATAATAACTAATAAAAACTAAACTAATAACTAATAATAAAATTAATAATAATAACTAACTAAAAAACTAAACTAATAACTAAACTAATAAACCAATAACTAAATAATAAAATTAAAACCTAATAATAACTAAAAAATTAAACTAATAAACTAACAAACTAATAAAAACCTAATAACTAAACTAATAAAATAAATAATAATAAACTAATAATTAATAAAAACCTAATAACTAAAACTAATAAATAATAAACTAACTAAACTAATAATAATAAAATTAAAACTAAAATCTAAACAAATAAATAACTATCTAATAACTAATAAATTAAATAACTAACTTATAACTAATAACCTAATAATAATAATAATTATAATAACTAAAATAATAACTAAACTAAAACTAATAAAACTAATAAACTAATAATAATAAAAAATTAATAACTAAAATAATAACTAAACTAATAATAATAAATTAAAATAAATAAATAAACTAATAACTAATAATAACTAAAGTAGTAATAATAAACTAAAACCTAAAAACAAATAACTAATAATAATAATAAACTAACTAATAACTAACTAATAAAATGAGCTAATAAACTAAAATAACTAATATAACTAAAACTTAAACCTAAACTAATAAAAATAATAACTAATAATAAATAATAACTAAAACTAATAATAAACTAATAACTAATAATAAAACTAATAACTAAACAAATAACTAACTAAACTAAAACCTAAAACCTAAATAATAAAATTTAAATAACTAAACTAATAACTAATATCTATTAAATAAACCTAAATAACTAAACTAGTAACTAATAATAAATAATAACTAACTAATTAATGAAAAACTAATAACTAATAATAACTAAACAAGACTAAACTAAAAATTAATAATAATAACTAACAAAAACTAATAACTAATAACCTATAATAAAACTAATAAACTAATTAACTAATAACTAATAAAAACTAATAACTAGCTAAAAAACTAAAAAACTATCTAAACTAATAAAACAAATAACTAATAATAATTAACTAATAATAATAAATAATAAATAATAAAACTAATAATAAACTAATAAACTAATAACTAATAACTAAAACTAACTAATAAATAATTAATAAAATTATAATAACTAAATAACTAAACTAATAATAAAATAATAAGTAAATAAATAACTAAATTTATAAGTAATAAAACTAAAAACTAACTAACTAATAAAACTAAACTAATAAACTAACTAATAAAACTACAAAACTAAACTAAATTAATAAAAACTAATAAAATTAATAAATAATATCTAATAATAATCTACTAA
This sequence comes from Cymbidium sinense, assembly GCA_021442155.1. Taxonomy (NCBI): domain Eukaryota; kingdom Viridiplantae; phylum Streptophyta; class Magnoliopsida; order Asparagales; family Orchidaceae; genus Cymbidium; species Cymbidium sinense. The sequence continues at coordinate 3,083 of JAKCPB010000287.1, read as the reverse complement.
CTAAACTAAAAACTAAACCTAATAACTAATAAACCTAATAATAACTAATAACTAACTATAAATAAATAAAACTAACTAAAATAAATTAATAAACTAAATAACTAATAATTAATAACTAATAAAACTAAATAAACTAATAACTAATAAACCTAACTAATAACTAACTAAACTAATAACTAAACTAATAAACTAATAAATTAATAATAACTAAACTAATAATCAACTAATAAAACTAATAGAGCAAATAATAAATAAAAAAACTAGTAAAATTTATAAAATTAATGAATAACTAATAAAATCTAATAACTAATAACTACATAACTAATAACTAAAATAATAACTAATAATAATAATAACTAATAACTAATAATAGATAATAATAGTAAAATAAGAATATAAAACTAAATAACAAACTAATAATAACTAAACTAAACTTAAATTAACTAAATAACTAAACTAATAATAAAATTAATAACTAAATAAAAGTAAAAAATAAAAGCTAAAAATAATAACTAATAATAACTAACTAATAAATAAAACCTAATAAACTAAAAAACTAACTAAACTAATAAATAATAAAACTAAATAACTAATAAAACTAACTAAATAAACTTAATAACTAAACCTAATAACTAATAAAAACTAATAACTAATAATAACTAAATAATAATAACTAAAAACTAAAACTAAACTAATAACTAATAAAACTTTTAAAACTAATCACTAAACTAACAAATTAATAATAATAACTAATAACTAAAAAAACTAATAAAACTAATTAATAAAAAAACAAATAAATAATAACTAACTAACAAGTAATAATAACTAATAATAATAATAATAACTAATAACTAATAACTAATAACTAAACTAAAACTAACCTAATAACTAATAACTAAAATAATAATAACTAAACTAATAACTAAACTAAAATAACTAAAATAACTAATAAATAAACAAATAAAACTAAATAACTAATAAACCTAAATATTTAATAACTAATAACTAATAATTGATAACTAATAACTAAATAACTAATAAACTAAGACTAATAAAATAACTAAACTAATAACTAATAAATAATAAAATAAATAAAATAAAACTAAAAAACTAAACTAATAAATTAAAACTAATAACTAACTAACTACTAACTAATAAAACCAAATAACTAAAAATAATAACTAACAAATAAACTAATAATAATTAAAGAATAAACTAACTAGCTAAACTAATAACTAATAATAATAACAACTAAACTAATGACTAATAATAAAACTAATAAAAATAATAAAATAGTAATAATAACTACCAAAATAATAAAAATAATAAAATAAAACTAATAATTAATAATTAAACTAATAAATTAATAACTAATAACTAAAATAACTAAACTAATAACAAATAAACTAATAAAAAAACTAAATAATAAAACTAGTAAACTAATAAACTAATAAATAATAATGAACAAATTAGCAAACCAATAACTAAAAAACTAATAACTAATAAAACCTAATAAAATAATAATCAAACTAAAACCTTAAATTAAATAACTAATAATTATAATAATAATAATAACTAATAATAATAATAACTAAACTAATAAACTATTAATAAATAACAAACTAATAACAAATAATGAATAACAAACTAAATAACTAAACTAAAATAAATAACTAAACTAAAATAATAACTAATAATAACTAAAACTAATAACCTAATAACTAATAATAACAAAACTAAAAACTAATAAATAAACTAATAATAACTAAAAAACTAACTAACTAACTAACTAACAACAAATAAAACTAATAAACTAAAATTAATAAACTAACTAATAACTAATAATAATAACTAATAATAAACTAATAAACTAAATAAGAAAACTATCTAACTAATAATAATTAATAACTAATAACAAACTAATAATAATAAAATAACTAAACTAAGAACTAATTAATAATAATAAATTAAAACTAAATAACTAAACTTATAAATAAATAACTAAACTAATAAACTAATAACTAATAACTAATAACAAAACTAAAACTAAATTAATAATAGCTAATAACTAATAACAAATAAAACTAACAAAACTAAATAAACTAATAACTAAATAACTAAACTAACAAACTAATAAAAACTAATAAATAATAATAACTAAACTAACTAAACTAATAACTAATAACTAAAAAACTAACTAATAATTAACAATAATTGAAACTAAATAACTAAATAAAAAAACTAAACTAAACTTATAAAGCTAATATTAACTATAGTAACTAACTAATAATAACTAAATTAATAACTAACCTAATAAAAAATAATAACTAAATAATGAAATTAAACTACTAACTAAAAAACTTTAATAACTAAACTAATAGCTAACTAATAAATAAACTAACTAATAACTAAACTAATAACTAATAATAAACTAATTAACTAAATATCTAACTAATAACTAACTAAATAAAAACTAATAAACTAATAAGTAATTACTAAATTAAGAAATAATAACTAAAATAATAATAAAACCTAACTAAAAAACTAATAAACTAAACTAATAAGTAATAACTAACTAATAAATAAACTAACTAAAAACTAAAAATTAAAACTAAAGTAATAAATCTTAATAAAATTAATAAAATAACTAAATAAATAACTAACTAAACTAATAACAACTAAATAACTAACTAATAATAAACTAACTAACTAAAAAATAAAATAACTAAACTAATAAACTAATAATTAACAACTAAACCTAAAAACTCAATAATAACAAACTAAATAAAAATTGATAATAAACTAAAACCTAATAACTAATAATTAAATTAATAATAAACTAAAATTAATAACTAATAATAACTAATAAAATTAATAACTAATAAACTAATTACTAAAACTAGCTAAATTAATAACTAATAACTAATAAAATAACTAACTAATAATAACTAATAACTAACTAACTAGTAAAACTAAATAACTAACTAACTAACTAATAACTAACTAATAAACTAAAACTAGTAAATAAATCTAAAAATAAAAGTAAACTAATAACTAAAAAACTAAACTAAATAATTATAATA